>CAHIKZ030003393.1:45000-119346 GCA_903632075.3 Acanthosepion pharaonis | reverse complement strand
GAGGATAACACGTCTGTCCCTCTTGTCTATGAAAACGAATAAGTTCTTTATGTTTTTTTTTTTTGCTTTTTATGACCAATCTCAGAAATCAGATGAAAGACACTCTTCTTTAAGACCGACAGTTATTGATATAAAATGGCGAATTCACTTCGCTAACTAAATTTTAAAGATGCATCAACTCACTAACTTGATGAAATTTATGATCATTTTTTTTTTTTTTTTTTTAAATTATAAACTATATTAAAAAAAATGATGACAGGAGAACCCGTCGAATGTACTTGCATATTTAAAAAAGACTTAATACAGATAGTAATTAAAAAAAACAAAAAAACAAGGATCATAACATTCATCGAGTGTTTATTGGATTAATACATCTTTAAAATTTAGTTAGCGAAGTGTATTCGCCATTTTGTATTATTGACTCTACTAATTTGCCTTTTGTACGAATGATTCATTCTAATATAAATTAGACTGCACTACATATTTGATATATATATATATATATATATATATATATATAATTATTCAACCGCTGCCCAAAACAGCAAGATGTGGCACAAAATTGTTAGTTTAAAGTGGGGTTTTGAGCCCGTAGGCTCGGGCAAAAAATCCCTACAGACCATGTAAAACGGAGTCAGTTTCCCGAGACAAGACTCCGCCCTCAAGAAACCTCGTCTGGGGATACTCTCTGACATAAGCCAGGTAAGTATATATATATATATATATATATATATATATATATATAATGCTGAAACAAAATAAAATGAAAATATCAATGTGTCGGATTTAATCCATCATACACGCACACACGCACACACACACACACACACACACACACATATATATATATATATATATTGATGCATGTTTCATTAAATAATATATTCCTTTCATATTGGTTGATAAGCGTAATAATATTTTCATTGAAAGATGAAAGAAAACGCTATATTGATACATATTTTTTTTATCCTATCTAATCTTTCGGCTTCCATAAGCCATTATCAAAGATGACAATAACATTACAATATATTAAACAATACACGGACATGGCAATAATGATAGTCTGTTTTTGTTTACATGGAAAGTTTCCAAGCAACGAAAAACTTTTGTATACGAGACGCAGAAGCGAAAATCGCACTGCAGCTAGTCACGTCACACATGATCACGCGAAAGTGAAAACGAGAAGTGTTAAGTATGGGAAGCCGTTGGTATAAACCAATGGCTTCTGTTATATATATATATATATATATATATATATATATACGTGTGTAGCATGTTACTTTTGAAGAGCTAATTTTGAAGCTAATTTTAAGGAGGTCGGATCATACACGAGATATAAAATTAGCATATGTACTGCTGCTACACCGTTGACCAAACTATATATCCATTCATTGTAGTCAAAAGTAGAGGTGTATTTAAAATAAACGTTTCTCATAAAACTGATGATTTACTTAATTGTATCCAATAATAATACACGTAATATTCACATATTAGTATCGTATTATAAAATACATATTAGTATCGTATTATAAAATACATATTAGTTTCGTATTATAAAATACAAACATGGCGAATATGCATTTTTCCCATTGTTAACGTTTATAAGATATTTAGCTGTTTCTCATTCGGTTGTTTATGGCTTTATGCGTTTATGTAACGAGTATAGCGTTACTAACCGGATGATACCCAATAAAATCATATTTCATATGTGGAAATTTGAGGCTCACACGATTCGCGAGATAGCCCGTTACACGAATTTTTGTATATATATATATATATATATATATATATATATATATATATATATATGTGTATATGTGTGTGTGTGTGTTTTTGTGTTTTGTGCGTTTATGCATTATAATTGAATATATATATATATATATATATATATATATATAAGGTGAGAAATGAATGGATTGCAGTTCTAACGTTCATAACATTTATTTTAAACGAGGTCTCAATACAGAGTAGGGCAAGATTATTTATTTTAGGATATTACATTGAAAACAAGTAAATATTGCAACACAATTGCAGTTGTGTTTCGATGCGTATAAATTCCTCTCATCAGGCGATTGAAAAATACCTAATTTACTATCACCTGATGAGCTGCATTTATCCGCATCGAAACACCACGGCAACTGTGTAGCGATTTTGACATGTTCTCGATGTAATATCCTAAAGTATCTATATGTGTCTGTGTGCGCGCGCGTGTGTGTGTGTGTGTGTGCGTGTGTGTGTGTGTGAGGATAGTAAGTGAGGTGGAATGATTCAAAGACAACCAAAGATTAAGAAACTGTTTCAAAAAAAGAATATGCCAAAAATAAATAAGATTTCAAAATTTCAAATATTATTATGTATTTGTATGCATGAGTCCTGGTATAAATAGTTATAAATAATTTTCGCCCATTTTTATCATTGTGATATTTTGGAATTATTTCAAGTATTAACAATATAGTAACTAGGGTCTTCAAATTGGAGAAGAGAGTTATCAATGATAATCTTCTGACTTCAAGTCCGCAGTTATCTCCCTTTAACCATCTATTTTTATTTTTAAATATGATAAAATTTGGTGAGGCGCGATCTCTCGGATGAGGATAGAAAGTGAAGCGGAATGATTAATAGTAATTAAAAATTTAGAAGCAGTTTCAAAAAATTCATATTCCAAGAATAAATAGGATTTAGAAATTTAAAATATTATTATGGATTACTTGTAATTGCATGCATGAGTCCCAGTATAAATAGTTATAAATAACTAGGATATTTTTGCATTATATCAAGTATTAAGAATATAGTAATTAGGGTCTGCAAATTTGAGGAGAAAGTTATCATTGATAACGTTCTGATTCCAAATTCGGGGTCATCTCACTTGAATTCTCACACTGTTTTTTTTTTCTTTTTAAATGTACTTTTTATCATATGAAATTTGTTAAGAATTCTTCGCTTCCGAAAATTCGGCCCAGAGAAAAAGTTTAGGAAGTTCTGATCTAGACGAAAGCATAGAATGGGTCAAAATCAATATCAGGGTAAATGAAAAGAGTAAATAAATTATACACAAGTAGAAACGAAGCAGTCCAGACTTATCGAAGTCTGCTATGGATTTGAAATCATTCATAACATCTTTATAGGATTTTGTTTACCAAAATTATCTAAAGTTTATGACGATATGATGGTGAAAGAGAATTAAAATAGAATAATCTATTAATAAGATGTTCTATTTTTTTTTTTTTATCTCTGCTGGTAAAAGAGATTGTATTTCCAGTTCGTAATATCTTTTCCCAAGGTGGCCACTACTGAGCATGCGCAGTAATTATGGCCGCATTTGCGGAGATTCAAATAAGGTGCCACTGATGTGTATTAATTCAGACATGTCGCCTCTTCATATCGCCCATAGCTGCCATTTTTATTTGGATATGAAAAGAGATTTTTAAAAAAATACATAAGTTTAGAAGGAAAAAAATCTGATAGCGATTTTTATAGAATGAAAACTGTTTTAAAAGTGTTAGGTAAATAGGTTTCTTTTTCGTTAAAATTCATCCACTTTTGTCATTTCTATAGATAAAATCATGTAGATAGTAATGCATATCTGTTCTATGAATATTTTTAGCGCAATGGTTCTAATGAGCTTTCTACTTTGGCACCTTGACTTAATGAATATATAAACGTTATACTGAATTGGTATTTAGGTCTCATTAACTGTTAAAATAGCTAGATGCAACCGTAAGTTCTATTCTAATAGTTTCTTTATTTACACGTCCCGCTTGTGGACATCACTACTGGTGGCTTGTTTCCTTGTCGACTAAGATCCTCCAAATTTCAATGCAACATTATTCGCTGAATTCTGTCTTCCTAAATCCTATTATCTTATTATTCTGTCACCCCCAGGGACGTTTTCTCATTTGTTTTCATTTCCAGTACCCCACCACAGTCCGCTGCATCATTTTTTTAAAGATATGTTTGGGTATATAGTCAATCCTGTTTCGTTTAGCTAATTTTTGTGTCTGTTTATTTTTAACTATCACGCATCGTCATAATAGATGTTTCCTTTTATCTATTTCACCCCACACATTGTGATGCAAAGGGATACTGAAAATCTGTCAAGAAAGGTGAAAGGTTGTAACAGCACAAATTTATTGGGAATGATCTTGTGATTAAAGCACCTACAGTACACTATATATTGCATTCTCGTTTAATTAAAATAGCATTTTTAAAACCAAAAATATAACCAGATTAATTACAGTGAACAACTAAAACAAAAAATAAACTACACGAAATTATATATATATATATATATATATATATATATATATATATATATAGCGTGTTTATTCAAAAAATAAATACGCAAAAAATTTGCATTTTCTCTACTGGGCGCTGATAGCTCCGGTGTAAAATCTCTGACTGGTGCCAAATAAGTCGGATTTCGATTGAGGTAGTCGGGTGTCAGTTGGTGGATGACAACATAGTCACACACTTATATATGTATATATATGTGTGTGTGTGTGTGTGTATATATATATATTTTAAAAAATATTAAAAAATTAAAATCTTCAGACACACTGGGTTGTAGATTAATATTCTTTCGTTTTTTTTATTATTATTTCATTTAGATTCCTCGACTAGTTTCGGCCAAAATGGCCATCATCAGGAGAAGAAATATTTCTGCTTGCTGGTAGCAGCTAACTACAGAAATAAATGTCCTGATGTAGAAAATATATATATATATATATATATATATATATATATATATATATATATATATATATATAGAGATAGAGAGAGAGATTTTTTTATAGATATTTTAAAATATTGTTAATATACTCATAATTTTGTAATAAATTAAGAAATTGACCCGTGAACGTGATAGGATTAAAATTAAAATAATATATCTATATTATTCAACCAAATATATATATATATATATATATATATATATATATATATATATATATAGTCCCCTAAAAGTATTAACATTTATGCAACGCGAATTACTTTATTTTTTTTGTTCACTGAAAACATTTGACCAAAAAGATGAATATGAGACATGAGTTCAGAATTACAGCTTTTATTTCCTGCTATTTACATTTAGTCGTGTTAAACAACTTAGGACATACCACCTTTTATATCCGATCATCCCATTTTTAGGTGAGCAATAATAAATGAACAAATAGTATTAAAGTAAATAACATTTAGTCTTTGGTTGCATAAGCCTATCTTGCAATACTTGCATCAAACCTGCAACTCATTGACGTCGCCAAATTCTTGCATTTTTCATTTTTGATGCTTTTCCAGACTTTTAACGCATCCTCTTTCAGTTCCTGTTTGTTTTGAGAAGTTTCTGTCCCAGTATACTCTCTAGATAAAATGGATGTTCTGTTGGATTAATGCCCAGTGCTTGACTGGTCCAGTTTAAAAACTGTTCACTTCTTCCCCTAATAAAGTCCTTTTGTTATCTTGGCAGTATGATTTTGGTCATTGTCCTGCTTCCTGACAAAATTCCTCTCGATTAGTTTGGATACATTTCTCTGTAAATTGGCAAATAAAATATTTCTGTAGACGTCTTAATCTATTCTATTGTGGCCATGATGAGTAACATCATCAATAAATATGAAGGAATCTAGTAGCAGCTATGGAAAACCAAAAGCCACTTTAATGCCATGCTTCACAAATGAGCTTGTATGCATTGGATTAAAATCACATCCTGTCTTTCTCCACACATTGGCCTTTCTTTGGTAGGGATTTATCTTGGTCTCATCGGCCCAGAAAACTTTCTTCCAGAAACCTTACTGCTCATCTCTAATTCCTGGCAAATCCAAATTTGGCCTTCCAATTTTTACTGATAATGACTGGTTTACATCTTTTAATATGACCCCCATATTTCTGCTCTTGAAGTCTTCTCTGAACGACGGACTGTGAAACCTTCAACTCTGCAGTTTGGATGTAGTTGGTGATATCACTGACTGTGTTTTTCTTCACAGTGTTTCTTTCATCACCGGCTGTTGTTTACCTTGGCCGACCTGTTCTATGTCTGTTGCTCAGTACACTAGAAGTTTCTGTCTTTTTCAGGACATTCCAAATTGTTTGGTTGACTATACCCAATATTTTCTCAATGGCATTGATCAATTATATTTCTTCTCTTCAAAACGACTTGTTTTTCTCCCATAGACAGTTCTCTCGTCTTCATGTTGTTTTATCATTTTTAACAAGAAATACAATCTTTACAAGTGAAACCCAAGGCTAAAATCAAGAGTAGTCATTCAGAGCTATTTAATGTTTTAACAATCAATCTAAAAGGCAACACTTGCATAAAAAGAAATACCCGTCAGTCACGTGTTGCACTTGGAAAAATGGGAGGGTTCAAATAAATGGTGGTATGCCCTAACCTGTGTAACGTATCTAAATATAAATACCAGAGAATAAAAGCTGGAATACTTACCTCTTGTATCTGTCTATATTTCTGAGATGAGGTATTATGTAAATTATTTACATTATTCGGACTATTGTCCTCATCTTTGTCACCATATTTATTACAACGTTTCGGCCTTTCAGTATCTGTCTATATTTCTGAGATGAAATATTATGTACACTATTTAAATTATTCGGACTATTGTCCTCATCTTTGTCGCCATATTTATTACAAGGTTTCGGCCTTTCAGTATCTGACTATATTTCTGAGATGTGGTATTATGTAAAAAAATTTACATTATTCAGACTATTGTCCTCATCTTTGCCGCCATATTTATTACAACGTTTCGACCTTTCAGTATCTGTCTATATTTCTGAGATGAGGTATTATGTACACTATTTACATTATTTGGACTATTACCCTCACTACTCTCATCTTTGTCGCCGTATTTATTACAACGTTTCGGCCGTTGTACGCCCCGGCATCTTCAGAAGGTTGGAATGTCGATTTATTTCGCTCACTGGGGTAGTCTGTTCTAGTTCCACGTGTCATGTCTAATGGATGTCGGTTATCTCCTGTTAAATTTAAATCTCCAAGTTCTTCACCGCCTTAACCAGGTATTGAACTCAAAATTTGGGTCCTGTCATTGTATCTAACTAAAAAATCTACTGTGCCAAGTCCTAAGTAATAATTCCCATATTGACAATTCATTGTCATGTTTTGAATCATTTGTTTGTTTAAAATAAGTTTAAAATTAAAATCACAGATCAAAATATCTGTCTTTTTCCCCATTCATCATTTTGGCCTTTAGAGCCACAATTTCTAAATAATTACAAATAAATTTCTATCTTCGCTATGTTATATAAATGTTTTAATTTAAGCACAGTACTAGTCTGGCGTCTAGATCTCAATTTAAACTTGGTGTGGTTAAATGTAAATTTAAATTTATTAATACATAAATTTTCGCACTTCTCGCTTGTGGAACTGCCTTCCCACCACATGTTTTCTAGCCAACTATAATCTACCAAAATTTAAATGTCACTCGCTATCAACGGTCCTCCTGATTACTCTGTTTTCTCCCGCTTATTAATAATGATTCTCTTATTAATTCTTCCACACCCAGTAACCTTATTGTCTTAGTGGTTTTATTGCCTTGCTTGGGGTGAAATCGATCAAAAACATTAGCCGTAGGTAAACGACAATACCACTAAGAATGACTTTTGCGATGATTACGGTAATTAAAAGAAGAGGTTTCCGGAAGACATAAGATGGGAACAAACGTTGAACTTGAAATATTTGAAGATTGTAGGTGGCCGGACAGCAAGAAAATGGAAATGTGTGTGAGAAAAGAAACTATTAAAATTGGGTAGATTACATCTATCCAATTGAAAATTAAGACGATGAGACCTAGGTGCTTATCTAGTGGCAGGCTTAAATTCCTCCAGTCGAGGTACCACAAAGGAAAAAAACTGATATGAAGAAATGCCTTGGAAATATTTATAGAAAGGACTAAGGGAAGCCTTGTCAAAACGGTTGGAAAGTGTTTAATATATATATATATATATATATATATATATATATATATATATATATTAATGTAGCTTACCTATAAGATGATAATGTGTATGTCCTCATTCACATAAATAAAGTAGTAAATACTGTATGTTGGTCTACAGTTGGAAATTCAGTGTGGAATCCACTTTACTCACTTCTAGTAGTTGACAACTACTTATACACGCCGCTGGTGAATGTACGATGCGTTTTTCCTGTCCTAAGTATTATCATATCATTACCAACCTTCGTTTGATTATTCTATTCAGTAACCTTCTTTATATTACAATACACAATAACACATAATATATATATATATATATATATATATATATATATATATATATATATATATTAGGAGGCACAGTGGATTAATGGATATTATAGGGCTTGGATTGAGGAATCGAATCCGTTACATTCATAACGTGCTAATACCTTTATATAATATATGTATGATATATCTTCTTCTCTCCCAGCTATGGGTAAAATAGCAGGACAGACTGGGTTCTCTAGCCTTGGATGGCAACTCAGTCTAGGAGAAGGACAACTCTGAATTCAAAACCTGCGGAGAGTCGTTTGGGATCTTGTCCACGTGGCCTTATATCCATAAAATTTCTGCTCAATGTTTCAAAAAAATATAAGTGTTAATTTAAATACTTACAGTCAAATTTAACTGATTTTTGCGATGATAAACGGATGAAACTTTTATTTGTTGCCAGTCACTACATACCTGGTTTTATGAATCTCTCTATATTATATATATGTATATCATATATATATATATATATATATATATATATATATATTTACAAAAAATATATATAAATAAATAAATATATATATATATAATTATTTATATATTATATATCTTGGTAATTATTAGAAAGCGCTCAATATCAGAGATAGAGCTAACATGACGATCCCTAAAGCGTGAAACCCAGATCATTCTACTCACATCTATCCAACCAAATATATATATATATATATAGATAGATAGATAGATAGATAGATAGATAGATAGATAGATTGTGTATTGTGTATATGGACTGCAAGTATACAAGTTACCTTCGGTTACCTTTTTATTTAGCTTTTCTTTCCTGGAGATAAGGTAGAAAAACAAGCTTGATAATGGGAAATAGAGCCGAAAACAGTCGAATATATAGAACCGTATTTGGAAAATAAAACATATTCTTATAATTCTAGATACATAATATATCCATAGATTCTGTTAAAATGAATCAGCCTTGATATTGGCTAAAAGAATAGCCGAAAGCGCTTAGACATGCAGAACGTTTGGACAACTTTTAACTTTTTTTTATTTATAATTTTATATGTACTTACATCCACTTTTTATTGTTCTTTCTTTCTGCCATTTTTTTTTCTGTTTATTTATAATTTCTTTCTTTTCTACTTACACTTTCTTCTGTACATTGCTTTCTTTCTTTTTCCTTTCTTTCTTTCTTTTTTTTTATTTCCGATCGTTATTTTTTACTTAAACAGAGAAGAACTTCCTCTTCATTGTTATTTCTTTCTTTCTTTCTTTCTTTCTTTTTTCTTTCTTTCTTTCTTTCTTTCTTTCTTTCTTTCTTTCTTTCTCTCTTTCTTTCTTTCTATGCTTATTACTATTTCTTTCTTTTCTATTTACACATTTTCCGTCCATTGTTTTATTTCTTTCTTTCTTTCTTTTTTTCTTTCCTTCCATTTTTATTTACAATTTATTTTGCACTTACACTTTCTCCTCTTCATCGTTGTTTCTTTGTTTCTTTTTCTTTCTTTCTCTTTTGTATGTTTATTATTACATCTTTCTTTCCTTCTTTTTCAATCCATTGTTTTCTATCTTTTTCCTTCCTTCTAATATTTCTTTCTTTCTTTCTTTCTTTCTTTCTTTCTTTCTCTTTCTTTTCTTTCTTTCTGTTATTCTTTTCATCTCTTTTCTTGCTTTTTCGTTCTTTTAAAATTCTATGTAGGAATGTCATGTGCAAATTAATATTCTATTCCAATCAGTTGTCTTAAGCGTGAGGCTGCCTTATATTTGAAAAGCTATTTCGTCTATCCACGTCGGCCGAATGCTATATGAAAACATGAACAGTGGCGAGATACATTTGAAGGGCGGATCCCGGGACACAGACGAGCTGGTGCGTGTCGCCTTTATCCCAGACATCTTTTCGACCCAAACCCTCTTCGACATCAGAAGTCACGTGCCCTATCGCGAAATGACTGTCATATGACGGTCATGTGAATTTGGGAAATATAATTGAGTCATATATTAGGACATTTGTTTGGGGTAGGTTTTGTTTTTTTTAATGACAAATAAATTCTGTCCCCGTCTAAAAGGAAGACCCACCGGATGCAACACACAGACAAGACTTCATTTTTTTTTATGCTACAAGTTCTGTTCGGAATTTCGTGCAGAATAACCAGACCGACGTACACCTGATGAAAGTTGTGGGTCACAATGGCCGAAATTTTGTGATAGCGAAAGAAAAGATTAGGACAATTGCCCGGTTTTGAATAATGTTAACAAGTCAGTGTTTCTTTTTCAGTGTTCTTTTTTTTTTCTTTGAAAGATAAACACAAATTCATATTTTCCGTTAATATCATACGCGCAATTTCGATAATTTCTTCAATTGCTTGGTCTAATCCTAAGGGAAGTTGTTTCAAAGTATCATTCTAGAAAATATTTATTTCCAGAATCTTCCTTACATATTTATAAGTCTACTATTAGGACCATTCTTTGAATAATGCTGCCACCTATGGTCTTTTGATCCAGCTTTGCATTTTTTGTACAGGAATTTTTTTCTGTCTGGATTTATTTCCGAAGCCTTTTTCCGGTTTTAGATATGACTTCAAGGCAGTGGAGGTTTGAAAGCAGGGTTTTCTTTTCCTGGATCGGCTTCCTTCCTGTGCTTATTACAAAATTCCATCTACCGAAAAGAAGCTGTTCATTTAGGCGCGATTTTTTTTTTAATTTGCCCATTCTTCGGCTTGGAGCTGGATTTATCATTTATCTGCTATTTATTTTTAAAATTAACAAACTTTTTCAGTATTTAAAATTGCATAATAAATTTCGTAATATGTCTTCGTTTCTCGTGTCTTTTAAAATTTTGAACAGCTACTAAACATTTAATGTATATATGGTTTATATCTGTATATTGTATATGTACAAACGTTGCTATAGTTGATAGTGGAGAAAGCTCCCACTGTCTTAAAAGTGCTTCTGTTTATAAATTAACAAATTATTATAGCCTCTGATAATAAATACTTATTGAAAAATAATAAACCAACATATATCTGGAGAAAGTGTCTCAGTTAACGAATCGCCTTGCTTTAAAGAAAGTCTTGATTTGGTGTTTATTCATTCATCTATCTATCTATCTATCTCTCTCTCTCTTGTCCTTTCTATATATATATATATATATATATATATATATATATATATATATATATATATATATTAGTTAGTTGTTTACTCATATCAAAAAGGCTCTTTGGGCTTCAAACCTGTATCTGTGCGATTTTTTTTCGACAGACTTTTTATGCTTGTAGCTCTTTCAGCTATATATATATATATATATATATATATATATATTTAGACATTCTATATTTTTTTTTATATATATATATATATATATATATATATATATATATATATATATATTCCAAATAAAACAAGTGGTCCATCACTGCAGACGACTCAACAAATTAAAATTCTTTCTCAATAATAAACCTGCCATCTTGATTAAAATTTAACCTGGCTGTTAACTCTTCTTTCATTGAAAATATTTTTAACAGTCAAAAATTGTACATTTTTTAATGGATTGTAAATCTTTAACGACTTCAAAACGAAACTGTTTCATTTACTCAATATGGATTATCCTTAGATTCCTATCAGAATGGCTGATGCTCAATCTCCCCGAGAGCGTCTCATTGCCATTAGTTCCACGTGCCATTTTCAAGATGATATCCACAAACACATGGCAAATGGATAAATAACGTTGGTTAGATTCAGTGACAGGACCCAAAGAGCATGAGTTCATTACCCAGTTAAGGCAGTGGAGAACTTGGGGAGGGGGAATTAACAGGAGAGATCTGACAACTGACATCCATTAAAACATGGCACGTGGAACTAGAACTGTCTACCCCAGTGAGCGAAATAAAGGGTTCAGTTCGACATTCCAACCACCTGAAGAAGGCCAGAGTGTACAACGGCCAAAACGTTGTAATAAATATGGCGATAAAGATGTGGACAATAGTCCGAGTAATGTAAATAATCTACATAATACCTTATCCCAGAAATATAAACAGGCAATAAATAATTAATATAGAATTGTTAATTAGACAGATGAGTTTCAATTCTGGTTGGGGTCGTTAGATTTATTTATGCGCAAATAACATTCAAAACATTTATAACCTTTAAAATACACTACTTATCCTCCTAGCTATGAGTTTATTAGTAAGATTTGGATGAGTAAATCATTTTAATCCCCCCCGCTAACTGAATGCAAAAATATTTACTGGCTTTATTTTTATTCTTTTTTTTTAACTTTACACTCCAAGCAAGGCGGTAATACCACTAGCACGCAATGGGGTTACAGAGAATGGGGGCAAGAGTAAAGAGTCGTGAAAAAGGAAAGGATGAAGAGAAGGACGGGCAATAGATCAAGGCATCGATTGATATTGCACTTGAATAGTTGGAGATTATAGCTATCAGGGAAGCAAGTAAGAGGAAGGGAATTTCACAGACGGGAAGTGCGAGACATGAATCTATAGGATTAGAAGAGGCGGCTACATTTAACCGTTTCTAGAGTTTGGGACTGAGATGCCAACCTAGTGGCACATTTAAATTCATGTATGCTGGGACGTAGCTCATCGGAGCAGTTACCACGAAAGTATTTGTAGAAAAGACAGAGGGAAGCCGTCTCTGAGAGAGCGACGGTAAACGAGATTCTAGATCAGGGCCAACCACATTGCTTATCCGTCTCTGGATTTTGTCGAGGACCCTAAGACGAACAGCAGGGGTTCCAGATCATATATGACAGCAGTATTCCACGCAAGGGCGAATGGTTGATTTATAGATTTGAAGGATGGACTCGGGCGAGAAAAACTTTCTGGCTTGACACGGAGAACCAACTTTCCTTGCAGTAGATGAAGCTATTGATTCAATGTAATTGCTCTATCTCAGGTCAGCGGACAGTCGCAGAGATGTGCTCTCGTGCAGTTGAGCATCAGGCATTCTAATGTGAGTCAGGAAGGCTTCTCTGTGGTGGGTACTAGAGAGTTAACCAGCCAATTCCTACCCCATTCAACAAGAGATTTCTGTGTCGTTTACGAGACTAACGGCCAGATTTTTTTTTGTCAGCGATACGAAATCAGTGAACCATTCAAGTGAAAATACCGACTGTTCGGTTCAACTCTTTCCTACGGACTGAGGAACATGTTAAGAAGCTACATTGGGCTGAAGGGCGGAATCTCCTTCTTATTCAAAAACCGGCCCTGAACTCGTTTTTACAGAAATTCAATGGGCATTAATTTTTGACCTTCTTTACTTTCCAAAATGCCCACGTTAAAAAGACCTTGTGCCATGAGACCCTCGTGGGGGGGAGTAATTTTCAAGATGCCTACTTGGGAACATATGACATCGAGAAGAATATAAATGAATCCTGCAAAGGTTTGATAAGTTGTAGAAAATTAATTAATCAACGAAATATTGATTAGTCATGATTTTTAGATTGATTTACATTCTCTGGAATCTAAATGCATAGAAATTACCGTGTAATAAAGTGAGGGATCAAATGATAAATTGATTTTAACATAAAACTGATCCCCCACTTTATATCCACATTATAATTTCTTGCTAGTTTATCAAATTCTGATTAGGTACGAGTCCACCTCTTCTTCCCTCAGCTATGTTAATTAGTAATATTGTATCACTAAATATTATTATCTGAAAAATAAATGTAACAATCTAAAATATTTTATGGTTTTAAATAAACTGAAAAGGGTTGATAACGCGTAAACGACTCAATAAATCAAAGAGCGATAGCATCTTCTGGATTACTATTTTACGAAAACATTTCTCAAGAGAAAGATTTTGTAGTCGACAGTCATACTGGCTGCTCGTTGAATGAATACCTAACATATTGTAATGAAAAAAATAATATTTCTATTATTATTTATCTTAACATTCTAGCTATACTATGGCTGCTTTTTATATGACGTATTTTCATCGTTTTTGTTTTTTTTTTAATTTTATTTCCAGTTTGCTGTGTTATTTCGTTTTTTATTACAATATTTTATTTCTTTTTATGTGCAGCGGCAAATTCCGTCACCTCAAACAGAGTCAAATCCTGCGGAACATGTGTCAGGGCCGGATTACAAACAATGAAGTTCTCGTCCGCGCGAAGATGGAGAGCCTAGAAAGTATCATGGCTCGCCACCGACTTCGATGGGGCGTACACCTTGATCGAGTGCCTGAAATCCGCCTACCCACAAAAATCGTCTTCTCGGAGGTCGATTCTGGCAAGAGACCACGTGGAGCCCCACGTCGTTGAGTCAGGGATCAAATCAAATAGCCTTACTGAGGACAGGAATCGATCCGGTCAATTGGGAGACGGAGGAATCAGAAGGAATCGATTGGAGAAGAGCAGTCCACGAAAAAACAACGTCCTTGAAAAACAGAGGAAATGAAACCAAAGTACTCGCCATCCTCTGTAATCTCATACCCCAAGAGTCTATTCAGATCCAACATATGACTCGTTAAGCCTTTCAGAACTGACCACCGATTTACCAGTGGTATAGAAAAAAGGACGTAATGCCTAGCCACCGGTTGAACAGAGATACAGAAAAATGATTTAATACCCAGTCACCGGTTAACTGGTGGGCAAATACTTGTAACTGTTTTTATATCTACCTTGAAACATATCATCCTAGTTATTTCGGAATTTTGATTCAAGGAGGTTAGGCAGAAGGGTTAAAATTGTTCGGGAACGCAGGGGTCAAAGGGTTAAACACAGAAAGAAATGTCCATTGACTATCCTAGTCCTCGGCAACCAATTCCGACAACGAATTCATTTTTATTACGGTATATATTTTTTATTCTGTCCAGAAAAAATGAAAATAAAAAAAAAAATGATATATTCTATATATATATATATATATATATATATATATATATATATATATTTTTATAAATAGATGTGAGTTTGTTACCCAAGGTTTCAAACCCAATTTCGTCAAACTCACATCTATCCAAATTCCAAATATGTTAGCTCTATCTCTGATATTGAGCGCTTTCTAATAAGTACCGCGTATATAATATATAAATAATTATACATATATATATTTATTTATATTTATATACACTTTTCACATATATATATATATATATATATATATATATATATATATATATATATATATATATAAAAATTTAAATATAATAAAATATATGATTTTAATTTATTCCATTGGAATCGTAATTTATTTCCATTTTTTAAACCTCTCAATTCAAAAAAAAAATATCTTTTTTCTTGGTTTTCTTTTTGAATTTGTAGGTCTATGAAAAATTGTATTTACGGGTTCCAATGAAATAAATTATAAATATGGAATATATAATGTTTAAAAAATGAAATTATAACCTTACTTGTTTCCTGACATTGAGTTCTTCCTGGGAATTTATCCTCTTGATAATTTTTATTCAAATATATATACATGTATATGTTATTTTAAAGGTATATATATTTATATATTTGGTTATATATATATATTTACTAAATTAATATTATATATATATATATATATATATATATATATATATATATATATATATATATATATATATATAAGGTGGCCATGAGCCAGACACCTTATCCGCCTGCTTGCCAAAATCCTCTTCTCGTAGCTCTCATCTGGCAAAAGACCATTTTGTGGATATCCAAGCTCGTCGATTCAAAAACAAATAATCTGAAAAAAACACCTTGCTGAGGAAAGAAATTAATCCGGTTAACGAATTTTTAATCAGAAGGAATGATTGAAGAAAAAACAATCCATGAAAATTTTAATTTTTATTTCAATCCTAACGAACATATATACTTTTATTTATATATATGGAACCAGTCTGGCATGATATATATATGAATATTCAACAACTTATAATTCAAATCCTGCGGAGGTCATTTGGTCTATGAGAAGGTTCAATGAATTTTCATGTCTCTGTATTTGTCCCTTCAAAAATTTTGGTGGTCCTTCTTCAAATTTTTCTTCAAAATTCAATATCTGGTGGTCCTGCTTTTAATTAAAAGGTAACGTCAATATGCACCCCAATACCTGGAAATGATTTCATTTTTATTACGGTTTACAAATATATTTCTGATACTGTCTATGAAATTTAAAAATACCTGGAAATGATTTCATTTTTATTTCAAATTACAGTATATATTTCTATATTATCAAAAATTTAAACCCTGAAAGTTTATTTATAGGTGTATTAAAATAAGATAAAAATGCTTGCTCGTTTACGTCTGTATATTTTGCCTCTCACATATAAAAATCTTGCTATAACCATTTCTCTTTCACTCTCTCTCTCTCTCTCTTTCCCTTTCAATCTCTCTCACTCTTTCCCTTTAATTCTCTCTCTCTCTCTCTTTCCCTTTCAATCTTTCTCACTCTTTCCCTTTCACTCTCTCTCTCTTTCCCTTTCACTCTTTCCCTTTCAATCTCTCTCACTCTTTCCCTTTCATTCTCTCTCTCTTTTTCTTTCTTTCTCTCTCTTTCCCTTTCCTTCTCTTTCTCTCTTTTCTCTCTCTCTTTCTTTTTTCCTCTCTCTCCTCTTTCTCTTTCCCTTTTCAATATTTTCTCTCTTTATCTCTCTCTCTCTCTTTCTCTTTTCCTCTCTCTCTTTCCCTTTCCTCTCTCTCTCTCTTTCTTTTTCCTTTCCTCTATCCTTTTCATTCTCTCTCTCTCTTTCCTTTCTCTCTCTCTCTCTCTTTCTTTCTCTCACTCTCTCTCCTTATTCCCTTTCACTCTCTCTCCTCTTTCCCTTTCCTCTCTCACTCTTTCTCTTTCTCTCTCTCTCTTTCTCTTTCCTCTCTCTTTTTCTTTCTTTTTCCTTTTCTCTCTCTCTTTCCCTTTCACTCTCTCTCTCTTTCCCTTTCACTCTCTCTTTTACCTTTTCACTCTCTCTCTCTTTCTTTCCCTTTCACTCTCTCTCTTTCTTTCCCTTTCACACTCTCTCTTTCCCTTTCACTCTCTCTCTTTCTTTCCCTTTCACTCTCTCTCTTTCTTTCCCTTTCACTCTTCTCTCTTTCCCTTTCACTCTCTCTCACTCTCTCTCTCTCACTCTCTCTTTCTCTTTCGCTTTCTCTCTCTTGTAATAATTCTTTATTTTTATTTTTTTAATACTTCAGTTTATTTCCTTTTAATTTATTTATCTTTTTTATTTTTTGTGTGACTAAAGCCTTATTCGTTGGAGATATTTATCTCTATTCCCAACTCGTATGAATTAGATTCAAAGTCGAGTTTTATATGGGATTTGACAAAAATTACCCAAGCCCCATCGGCGATTCCCGCTTTGGGGACGCCCGTTCATGATCTCAGCCCCCTTCCCGAAGGAAAACGTACTGCCTGAAGCGGTGGCTCCGAAGGCTTGAGCTAATATAATCCTTGTGAAACTACCCGGCCGAGGCACTGAGAAGCAAAATTAACAAAGAACGGACAAAAGAAAGCAAATATCAGTAACTAAAATATGGAGAGATAGTTTCACGTTTTGGAGTGTGTTAAAGGCGTGGGCGTTAATAGCTGTACCGGCCTTGAAGATGACGGGTGGAGTCGGTAGGAGTGAGATGAGAGTGAGGGGTAGGTAGGTGGGAAGCTGCTCATGTGACGGTCCCTGATTATAACTCGACAGAAGACATCGTCAGGGAGGATGGGACTTTTTAGGTCGAAAATATTTATCTTGCAACAAGGCCGACGATGGGCCAAAATTCATACATTGATATAAAGCCAGCCGTTTGACTTGAAGCGATGATTAACAAACCGGTTATAGTGATTTTCCAAGCGTAGCTTAGATTTGGCACAAGGCCGAAAATATGGGGCACCCAGTGAGAATCGAACTCACTACTCAGGAAGTAAAAGATCTAGCAAGACAAGCTTTCTAAACATTACACCACGTCGAGGTGCCTAGCGATTTTCCTATGCACAGCTTAGATGCGACACAAGGCCGAAAGTATAGGGCACCCAGTGAGGATCGAACTCACTACTCAGGCGTAATTGTTCTAGCGTGACAAGCTTGCTAACTATCACACCACCTCGGGGCACCCAACAAACCGGTTATATAGGAGTATTCGAAAATGTACTGTTTCTTTGGAACGCCCATTGAAATAGCAAATAATGCCTTACATTTATGACAAGCAAAAGAAAATAATGCCTTACATTTCTGACAAGAAAAAAAAAAAAAAAAAAGAAAGAGGACAAGTATTCAGCATTAAATTTCTTTTTTCTTTTTCTCTCTCTCTTTCTCTTTCCTTTTCTCTTTCTAAAAATTTTTTTTTCCAAAAAACAGATCTCTCTTTCCCTTTTCCTTTCTCCTATAATATTCCTCTCTTCTCTCTTTTTAATAATAGTCTCTCTCTTTCCTTTCCTCCTCCCTTTTTTTTCTTTTTTCTCTCAGTAGTTTCTTCTCTCTTTCCCTTTCCTCATCTCTCTCTCTTTTCCTTTTCATTCTCTCTCTCTTTCCTTTCCTCTCTCTTTCTCTTTTCTTTTCTCTCTCTCTGTCTCTTTCCATTCACTCTCTCTCTCTCTCTCTTTCCCTTTTAAACCTCCTTCTTAAAAAGCAAAATCAAAGTCAAATTTCTCTCTTTCCCTTTCTCCTCTTTCTCTTTCTCTTTCCTCTTTCTCTCTCTCAAACACTTTCCTCTCTCTCTTTCCCTTTCCTCCTCTCTCTTATTTATAAAAAAATATTTTTTTTTTTTTCCTTTCAAATCTCTTTCAAAATGTTTCCTTTCTCTTCTCTCTCTCCCTTTTTCTCTCCCTTTTTTTTTAATCAATCTATCTTTCTTTATATTCTATCTCTCTTTCTTCCTTTCTTTCTGAAAAATTCTTTTTTTCTTTCCCTTTCCTCCTCTTTTCTCTCCCTTTTTAAAATCAAAAAAAAGAATCTCATATTTTCCATTCTTTTCCTCTCTCTCTTCCTTTTAAAATTTTCCTCTATCATTCCTTTCTAATCTCTCTTTCTATTCATTCAGTCTCTCTCTTTCCCTTTTTTCCTCCTCTATTCTCTTTCCCTCTCACTCACTCTCTCTCTTTAACTTTTCACTCTCTCTCTTTTTCCCTTTCAAATTCTCTTTCCTTTCCTCTCTCTTTTCTTCTCCTCTCTTTTTTTCTTTTTTCATTCCTCTCTCTCTTTTCAAATTCTCTCTCTCTCTTTTTAATAAACTCTCTCTCTCTTTCCTTTTCTCTCTCTTGTAATAATTCTTTATTTTTTAATACTTGTTTATTTCCTTTTAATTTATTTTTTATTTTTTGCGTGCCTAAAGCCATATTCGTTGGAGATATTTAAGCAAAAATATGAAGCAAAATATGAAGCTGACAAATTTCGCTTGGAAAAAAATTAAGAATGAAAGAGTGCCGAACTGTAATTTATAAAATAGAATTCTAAACAATGCAGAAATGTTGCTCTACAGAAGGATGCTTAGAATGCAATGGACGGGATGCATAATCAATGCAGAAGTCTTGGGGAAAACGGAAATAAAAAGAGTACTCAGAATCAGAAAGAGATAACTAGAATGTCTTCGACAGAAAAAACGGTCTTCAAGAATTTTGCTCACTCACAGCGATTATCGACGCCAAAGAAGCAGAGGAGACAGCGAGTTTGTTTGAATGGATGGCAGAACAGGGCTTAGAAGTCTTGGTAAAGGGGAAAAGTTTCCAAATATCAACAAGGCATGGGAAGCTGTAGAGAGCTATAATCAGTCACGACCTGAAAGAAGAAGCAGTAGCATTCTTTTCGAAGGGAATAACCAACAGCTGTAAGAAAAAAAGAAAAGACCACAAGACGTGCCTTCTCACCAGATCTATTCAACATATAATACATCTGGAGACTGACTTATTACCGCGGGAAGAGACGCAATGTAAGATATAGAAAAAGAACAAAGAAGATGCAGAATGGTGAGCACATAAGTTTTATAAATTACGCAAAGGCGTTCAATCAGATACGCCACAAAAACTGTTGGAGCAGCTCTGCAATCTTGAAATATTTGGGAAGGATATTAGAATAATCGTGAACATGTACTGGCATCAAACAGCCTGCATTCAGACAAAAAATGCGTTCAGCATATATTCAAAAGTAGAAACGGGTGTAAGACAAGGATGTCTCTCTCACCGGACTTATTCAACCTATACAATGAGGCGATTCTGACAGAAATAGATCATACCAGGATTCATTATTGGTTGTCACCATCTTCACAACATAATCTATACAGATGACAGTGTTGATAGCAGATACAGAAATAAAACTGCAAAAATTCTTACAGAATGCAATGAAGAAAAGCGAAAAGAAAAGAGTAAACATGAGCAGCAAGAAGAGATAATGCGTGTTTGTTTGCAAAAGGATCGTCCTTTGCCGCATTAGTTCTTATTTTTACTACAAGCTTCCGTCTGTTCCTACATGCGGCAGAAATTTATGGAAACAAGGATCTTTTCATTCATAACGGATTCGGAGGTTTTTGTATATTATTTGAATTGTTTTTCGACGATGGATTTTGCCAATTAAATCATTAACCGTTTACCTTTTTGTTTTGTGTGAATAATTCATGAATTTGTAAATTGAATGCACGTTTATTATAAATTGAAATATATATATATATATATATATATATATATATATATATATATATATATATATATATACATATATATATATATACATATATATATACATATATATATACATACTTTATATAATATACATACATATATATATATATATATCATATAATATATATATATATTTCAAATATATATATATATATATATATATATATATATATATATGTATATATATATATATATATATATATATATATATATATATATATATATATATATATATATATATATATATATATATTCATATATATGTATGTGTATATTTAACAAAAATATTTTTCTATCTGTGAGTAACGACCAAATTCTTCCATGTAGGATTTATTTTTAATTTTAAAAGACTGTTTTCTCGAAGAGTTTTAGAAAAATTGAAACATTTTTTTTCTTCAATTTCAAGCATCTCACATTAAAATATTTTAATATCCACCATAACCAAGCATTGCTGAATTTATTGACGTAAATCAAAACTACATATAAATAAATAACTGGTTCTAAATTTAAATTTTGTGACAGGAAACTTTAATGTGTCAAATATTTCATTACGAAAGAGGATTAATATTATATCATTTTTGTTAAGTTTTAAAATAGACTTTAGAAATGTTATAAATAAACGTTTTTGACGCAATGACATATAATGGAAAAAAAAATTAAATTCACTCAACCTTGCCCATATGATTAATTGAACATACATACATATATATATATTTTATATTTAAAAAATTTTCCTGTTTTTCTGTATTTTTTGAATACAGCAGATAAACTTTTAAATTAAATTTATTTTATACAATTTCAAATGCTATCTAATTTTTTTTTTTTTTTTAAATGATAAATTATATAAAAATGTCCGAAAATTTTTTTCATTATCTGATTTATTTCGGAAATTTTTTAAATTTTCAAGGGTCAAATATATTAAATTAATTAAATAAGAAATAGTTTGATGCATTTATGCATTGATATAGTCTTTTCATCTTGCAAAACACAGTCAAGATATTGTTTTCAATGTCCATAAATAATATTATTAAGCGTTGTTTTTTTATTTTTATTAATATATATATATATATATATATATATATATATATATATATTAAAAATTTTTTGTTTTGTTCAAATCCGCTACCTTTATTCAAACTTAATTGTATATATATATATATATATATATATATATATATATATATATATATATATATATATATATATGTATGTATATATCATGAATATATATATATGTATGCATATTATGTATGTACATATGTATATATATGTATATTTATGTATTTATATATATGTATGTATGTATATATATATATATATATATATATATATATATATATATATATATATATTATTCCCTTATTTAATATTTGTTCCTTTTTTCATGCACATTTCATTGAATACGACGCACAATATCTCATGCGATCTAATATTTTTTTATTTATTATAAAAAATTTAAAACCCCTAAACTTGTTTTTAAAAATAATAATTCAATTTATAATATAAAAAAAAAAAAAAAAAAATATTTTTAAAAATTTAAATGCCCATTAAGGAATTGTATTCCTGATCAATCAAAATTCGTAAATAATTATATAGGCCACACTACAACATGTTTGACACGCAGACTCACACTACACCTTTCTGACCATAGCTCAATTAGATCCCATTTAAATATTCATGGAGACCTACCGGACACTATTGATAACAAACTTGTTGACAACACTAATATGATAGCATCATCTACATGCAAAAAATGCTAAAAATAATGGAAGCCTTATTAATTAAAAAAAAAAAAAAAAAATGATATTAACTTTGAACATGGACATAATATTGAAAATTGAACATTTTCAATAAAATATTTTGTAAAATTTACAAAAAAAAATTTTATTAAAACATACATACAACAAATATTTCTTATTTTAACAGTTAAAATATTTAATCATTGAAAATGGCTAAATGTATAGCCGAAAGCGCTCGGATAAAAAGAACATTCGGACAGTTTTTATATAATTTAAAACCCGAAAAGAAACAAAATTATTAGATCGCATGAGAAATAGTTTTAAAAACTAAATAAAAGAAAGAACTGTCGTTTTCAATGAAATGTGTTGAAAGTAGGATTTACTTTAAAAAACACAACATATATATATATATATAGCAATATATTATTATTAGAGATTATAATAAAAATATTTTGAAATAAATTACAATATTTTCTATATATGATTGTACACATATATGATATATTTGTATTGTTAAAGGGATGAATATTTTTATCGGATGTAAATTTAACAGAATTATTTTGTAATCTAAAATCATTTTATACATTTGTCGCTTTTAATATTTTCAATAACCCTTAGTGATGATTATGTTTATATTTTTTAATTTTATTTTTTGAAAAAATAACTCACCCACCCATATTTTCTAACATTTTATTGGTTAATCAAGACATACCAACAAGTTTATTTTAATTTGACCTTAAGGTTTCTATAACATTCGAAAAGATTAATACTTAATGTTTTTTGTAATTTAAAATTTAAAATCGCCTGAAGAAGTAACAATCATAGTATTTTAACATTAAAGCATTTGTGTAAGGCTGGAAATTTCAAAATGTTTTTTATTATAATCTCTTATAATATATATACCAAACGAGGACCCAGCACATTGAATATTAAGTTAAACATCACCATATAAATTAAAAATAAGGATTACAAATTTCTACCTGTTACATATACACAGTCACCAAAAAAATAAACAAATAACCAGCTTTAAATATAACAAATAAACCCCCATTTTTTTTTCAAAATTTAAAAATAAATATAAATAATAATAATTTTTACCTATCATAATTTTACACAAAACCCCACCACACATAAATACATACATGCGAGGAAATATTTTTTCAGCGGAAAATACATAATATGACATGTATACATTCACGAGACATTAACGAGACATTTCCTCCAAACTTCCAATGTTTAAATTTCAACATTTCAACATACAAATGCGTATGTATAGACATAACACCACCCGTATACATACATATGTCATATCCGAAACTGCCCACATATGTTTATATATGTATGAGTCCCGACGGACGACCAATAATGTATATGTGTCTGCATATATCGATGTTTGCGTTAGTACGATGAATGACAAAACAACGAAATTTCCCCCACCACTTCCACAATAACACCAATACACGCAATCTACATAAAACCAAATTTTTAAAAAATAATATTAATCAGTTTGTCTGACGATCGCTAAAGCGTGAAACCCAGGGTCACAAACTCACATCTATCCAACCAAATATGTTAGCTCTATCTCTGATATTGAGCGCTTTCTAATAAGTATATATATATAATATATAAATAATTATATATATATATATATATATATATTTATTTATATTTATATACACTTTTCACATATACATTCACAAACATAACATAAATATATATATAAAATATATATATATATATATATATATATATATATATATATATAATATATATTTTAAAGAGGAGAGAAAAAGGAGAAAAAATAAAAATATTTTAACACCTGTATAAATCAACACCTCGATTTCTCAATCCAACTAAGAAAAAGAATTGTATTTAAAAAACAATAACAAAAAATTATTTACTGCGCTAAAGGGATTTTTATCCAACGTCAACTCAAGCTTAAATTGGTTATATTTATATTTTAACTTTGTTAATCACACTTTGATCGTGAGAGATTTAATTTGAATTTTTGGAGTCCTTTATTTCGTTAATTTATTGTGTCCAATTTGATTTAGAATGAATCGTAATCGTCAGATACAGTTTGGATCGGGGAGCCTGATCTTTAGATCCGCTTGGATCAGAGTCCTTGATCATCAAACTCAAATAGCATCTACTGATTTTTATTTCAAACAGGATTTTAAATTATATGATCGTTATTATCCGATTGATAATGTTTAATATATGTTATTTGATATTATATATATAGGTAGGTCAAAAAATGTTAATGTTCGCCAAAAACATATTTTTAGGTTTGTCATCCTGAATTGCTCATATTTATTTATAACTTATACTATTGTATGTCACGTATTATCTAAATTTAAAATTAATCGCTATTTTTTTTTGTTATGTTACAGTTTAAATATTTAACCGCTCCACTAGAATCTATTTAATTTTAATATATAACAAAATAGCATTGTTCAATTTCTCTGGTTTTTTAAATGGTCAAATGGATAAAATTTTATCGGAGGCTTTTTTTTTTTGGCAACAGTGCACCATATAGAATATGTATATTAGATATACCGAGAAGTTTTAAAAATATAAGGGTTCTTCAGTTAAATTTTCCAAAATGAAAATGGATGAGGTAAAATCTGCTGTTTGTTATTTTCATATATATATAAATTAAAATATTTATTATCTACATATTTGATCTACATTTAATCTAATGGGCAGTCCATTTGAAATATGAGCGGATACTCGGATATGAAATGGACTGTCCATTTTTATTTATCCCCTATAAGGTTTAAAATTATAGAGCATGTCGGATGTAAAATACATCCATTAATCCTTTTAAAAAATTACATAAACTTAGCAATTTATAAGATTTATTTTTTTATAGACTAGTTTCACTGTGAGGCCTATCTGTAAAATTGGTTGATCATGTTTCCAACTAATATGGTTTCTGATAAAAATACGCGATATTTTTTTCATAATAAATTTTCTGGAATCCGCATAATGGTGAGTCTATTTCAAATACAAGTATCCAGAATTATAATGTTTGCAGTAATATATATATATATATATATATATATATATATATGAAAAATATGAATCTGGATCAGCTTAGTTTTATAAACTGACAGAAAACATTAAATTTATATTGTTGGATTATAGTGGTGTATTATAAAGAACCAACAAAACATTTTGAAAAGCCAAATTTAAATACAGATACCTGGTTCTCACCCATGTACAGTCTTCTTCTTAACGACCCTCCAAAGCTTTTGAATAAATTAGATTCGGCTCAGTTTGATGAATTATTTTTAGTTAGTTCAATTCAATCCTTATAATCCAAAATTAACCCTTAAAAATATTTATATATATATATATATATATATATATATATATATATATATATATATATATATTAATATTTTGTTTCTCCAAATAAATTAGATGTGGGAGGATTTTTTTTCTCAGTTCCTTTCACACCAAACACCAGCACATATGATTTGATTAAAATAACAGGTTTCAACAAATTATTCAAATACACTTTTTTTCATGGACGAATTTTAAGAGACCTGGTTCAAATTTTTATAAAGGTCCCCAAACGACCCTCCGCAGGTTTTTTTTTCAGAGTTGTCCTTCTCCTAGACCATTAGTTGCCATCCAATTTATTTACCCATAGCTTTGGATTGAGAAGAGGAGGATACATAACTTTTAAATAGGATATTCATCGGAATTGAATGTAATGGATTCGATTGGAATTCGAACTAATAAAGAAAGAATCTTGTCCATCCACATGTTATTTTTTATTATTTTTTATTTATTATTATATTATTATATATATATATATATATATATATATATATATATATATATATATATATATATATAAATGGTAATACATTTTTTTTGATCAAGATTTATAACTATGACGAATTTTGAACAAATCGGCACCAGAGAAAAAAAAGTTGGAAATAAAAAAAAAAAAAGAATATGAAACCATTCGTCAAGTTTTTAAAATTTTTTTGCCAAAGAAAAACACACCAAACGAGTATTCTCCTAAATGTATTATGTTCATTATGCCATAGTAAAAGAGCGATAAAAAAGAATAATCCCAAAGAGCCAGGCAAATGATTTTTGATGATACCCATAATCTGTTTTGCCTAAACAATATATCTTCAATGTAGAACTGTTTCTTCTACTATATATATATATATATATATATATATATATATATATATATATATATATATATATATATATATATATTCAACCTTTTCTTAATACAATTTTATTAATCAATTATTATTTAATATTTATTATTTTTTTTTGTTTTATATCCCAAAAAATCATCGATGTATTGTATCTGCATTCATTACACACACAATATCGAACATTACAAGATTGTTATATTATATATATATATATACTAGATTCTGTCCAGCCCTTAGATTTAAACTATTACCATTAATTCTTGATTAAAATTTCGGCGTTTCAGGAATTTGAGAGAAGATCCCAAGAATTTGAATATTCTCAGAACTGAGAGATCTCCTTTGGGTATTTTTTGACCTTGTCTTTTATTTAAATGCTAATTTCTTATTCCTCCTATCAGTAATTGCCTCGTCTGATTGCAATCTGGTCTTCTGTTGACGGATAAATATTTTTTTTTAAATTAGGCATATTTTTAAGATATGCGACAGCCAGAAAAAAATACATCCAACTCAAAATTGATCATGCATTTAAGTATTACATTAATATTTAAACTTTAAATTATTAAAAGTTAAATAATAATTTTCAAAAACCAATTAATTTAAAGACAATTTGATGTACGTTGAGGTCCTTTTTCACAGTTATTTTTTTTTTTTCATTGGTGACTTTTTTGAATTTTTTTAATTTCAAAAATTTTTTTCAATAAATAAATTATTGTCAAATTCGTCGCCAAAATCAATATACAAATCGTTATATTATTTAAAAATATTTTCCAGCTGAGGAAACGTTTAAAAAAAGTTTCTGTTTTGTTTTTCTTTAATTTTGTATAAATTATCAGTTTTTTTTAATTTTTAAATTTTAATATATATATATATATATATATAAAATAAAATATGATATAGTATCTGTCTATATTTGAAATTGAGGTTTCCGAATGATTATGTAACTATTTACATTATTCGGACTATTGTCCTTTTATACAGTCAATATTATTTATTTATTTATCAACGTTTCGGCCTTTTGTATTCTTTTATATATTATGAGATGAGGTATTATTTACACTTTTACATTTTTCGGACTATTGTCCTCATTTTGTAAATATTTTTTTTTAATTTGATTTTTTTTAAAAAATTTCATGTTTTTTCAAATATCTGTCTTTATTTCTGCGATGATGATTTTTATATATATAAAAATTTTAATTATTTTTATTGTCTTTTATCTTTGTCGCCATATTTATCAAAAAAAAAACTTGCCCTTCTTATTAAATGGTCTGTTATATTTTTTTTGAGGTATTTTTGTATTTTTTAGAAATATTTTATATATTATATCCTCATCTTTGTCACAAGGTATTTAATTAAAATCAACGTTTCGGCCAAATTTTAAGTCTATATTTTTGAAATTCTAGGTATTTATTAAATATTTTACATTAATTTTAAACAATTTTGTCCTCATCTTTGTCGCCATATTTATTACAACGTTTTTAAAAATAGATCTGTCTGTATTTGTTTTTGGACTCCAAATTTTTTTAATTAATGCATATTAAATCACATTATTCATTCTATCAAAATCAAATTCTTAGAAACAAAAAATTTTTTATTACAAATTTGGTAAAAAAAATTTATTTAAAATTTTCAATGAAAAATTTATATTTCAGTTTCAATAAATGCCGTTTAATTAGATCCAGTGACAGGAACTGGAAACCCTTGAGTTCAATACCCGGTTAAAATATTTTTTTGGAAATTTTTTAAAAAACATTTTAATAATATTAATATGATTTATATCCAAAACTAAACATAATAAATATTTATATTTATAAGCTATAAACATTTTTATCCCCAGTGATGAAAAATTTGGGTTCAGTTCGACATTATTTTTTTGAATTAAATAAAATAGAAAAATAAAAAATGTTATATTATATAAATATTAAAAGATAAAAATTGAAATACATATTCCGAATTATGTTTTATCATAATATGAACCTCAAATTTATTTTGGAAGAAAATATTTTTATAGTACATTTTCAACTAAAAATCATAAAAATAAATTTCCATATATATAATCATTTATAATGACATATATATGTAACTAGTTATTTATATTTATATATATCAGCGCAACGAAAAATATTAAAAAAAAAATTAAATACAAGACTATTGAAGAACAAAAGAAAGATAGTTTGTTCAATGAAAAAATGGAACAAATTTGGATTGGATAATATATGTATCTGTTTTATATTGTCATTGTGTTTGATTTTTTTTTTTAAAAAATAAATACATAAATACGCAAATCAGAAATGATGAAAAATAATCTCGATTATTTGCAAAGTTTATTAAACAAATTTTTATTGTACTTTTTATAAACGGCCTAATATATAGAAAGAAAAATTTTTTCAGTATATATTCTATAAATATAAACGGGTTTATAAAAGAATAAAAGTTTTTCTCATATTTTCTTTAAAAAATCAACGAATAAAGTGAGGCCATTCATTCGAAAATTAATCTATTTGTATCTATCATTCTTTTGAAAAAAATCTTTTAAATATTTTCTTTGCAAATTTGATACAGTGTTTGATAGCATCATATGAAAGAAAGTTAATTCTTTTGAAGGAGGTAGTGAAAGAAAGCGAGAAGAAAGGACTTAAAAATCAAATCAATGAATAATTTCAACAGAATTGATATGATGGTTTTTTAAAAATTTTTGATCCCAAATTACAAAATTTCTTTTCTCGGACTAAAACAGTTCAAAAAAAAATATATCTAAAAATTTTAATTTTTTTTTTTGTAATCTATTTTTCCTTTCTTTATTGTTATTTATCATTTTTACATATTATGTATATTCCGAATATTTTTTTTAAAATTGATTTTGTTGGTGATAATAATTATTTCATCAGAAAAAAGTCTAATAATTGGCTGTCGAAAATATAGAGAGATACATTTTTTATAATTAAATGGTTTTTAAATACGCTTTATTTAAAATGTATAAAAATAAATTCTATAATTATTAAAAATTTTTATATATAATAATTTTTTTTTTTTTTTTGTTATTTTGAGATTTTCTTATCTGTACGTTAAAGAATTTTTATGTTTAATTTTCAGTTTTTTTTTATTATTTTTTTGAAAAATATCCATACTAAATAGTAATAAATCATTGAGAATTATTTAAAAAGTTATTAGCTGCTTTCATTAAATTTTATTCTGAAATAAAAATTTTTTTTCAATAATATAAAAAAAAATTTAAATTTAAAAAAACTTGTGCCAATGACCCAACTCATTTACAATTATGAAAAACTTGAGATATTTGAAAAATATTCTTTTGCTTGTTTAGATTTAAGAAATATCATTTATTTTTTAAACAATGATAAATATTCATTTAATTTTTAAAATAGTGTTTGTTATATTTTCTGTACAAAAATTTAGGATATTTATCTAACCAATTATTTCTTATTTTTAATCAGACCGAAATATTTAGAACATTATTATAAATGTAAAAAAATTCAAAAACAATTATTTTTTTTTTTTATTTGATTTGAAATGTTATCAAAAAAATAAAAAACAATTTTTTTAAAGGAGATTATAAATTTATCAAATTTTATATTGAAAGAAATCAACGAATTTGATAAATTTAAATGATATTACATTTATATTGTTGGTACTTTTTTGCTCTTTCAGCCAAAATTTCATTTGAGATTCCAAAAAAGAAATTTTTTTTTTTATTTTTTGACAGCTTTTTTTTATATATATATTACAGGAACATTTATTCAGGTTAAATTTATTTAATTTTTATAAAAAAATGATTTTGTTTAATATAAACATTGAATTTTATATATAAAATTATTTCATTTTTTCTCGATTTTATTTTTTCTTGATTATAAATTAAATTTAAATTTTAAAATTTTTTAATTTAAAAAAATCCATTTTTTTGGATGGATGATCATGAAAATTGTAAAAATTGTCAATTTTTTATTTTTTTTTTAATAACAAAAAAAAAAAAATATCCCTGTTTTGTTTTCCATATTCTTTTTTTTTTATAAGGTTGTTTGTCTGTTGAAGAATTTTAATGATCATTAAATCTTTGGAAATTCATATATTTTTTTTTTATTTTTTTTAATTATTTATATCCTATTTTATCAAATCGTTCTAACAGCGATATTAAGTTTAATATGCTTCATTTTTTAATTCAAACAGTTTTTATTGTCAGTCTCGTCGTTAAAATTTGATCTAAAATTTTTTTTCCCTTTCAATTAATGTCTTGTATAAAAAAAAGCAAATCTTATTTTTCTTTCATCAACGCAAATCATCTAAAAAATATTTATTATTGCGTGGTTTGTTAAATTCATAGGGTATATGCAAAAAATATGTTTGAATATATTAGAATTTTTTGTTTCTTAGGTTTTAAAATTCAAAAATTTGTGTTTAAATTTAAATTTATTAAATTCAGATTTTTCTTTCTCCTAGACCATTTTTTGGTTATTATATTTCCCAGTCTGTCCTTTATTTTACCCATAGCTGGAAAATGTTGAAAATTAAATAAAAACATAATTTTAAAATGAATTATTTACAATATGAAAAATTGTTTTGGATTCGGCTGGAAGAAAGAAAACATTTTTTATCCGATTCATTTAATCCTATTTTTATCCATTTTATTCATTAAAGCCTTTTTAATAATATAAATTGAATATATTGGACTATATATATTTTCTTGTATTTTTTGATTCCCTGAGAATTGATTTTTTTAGAATTAGTCTTTTTTTAAAATTTTTTTTCTTTTCTTAAAAAATATTCTTCAAAAAATCTTCTTTGGAAAAAAGAAAATCTGTTGAAAGGATTTTATTATTTATTTTCAAAATAATGGGTTTATTTGTAAATAAAGTTTTCTTTTTTTAAAATAATGTTATTTAACCATATTGCCTTCCATCTATATAATTTATATTCCTTAATTTAATTTGAATGCATATAAATTTTCCGATATTCTGTTTTAATTTTTTTTTTTTTGAAGATATTTAATTGAATTTGATGTTTGATCTAAATAATTCAAATTTTTATATTTTTCTTATCTTTCTTTTCTGTCTTCTTAATAAATATTGGTTATCCTTTTATTATATAATTTTTTACCATCCTGTCTGATAAAATCTAATTATATATATTTTTGAATATATTTCATGCTTTATTAATCTTTTTTCTTATTTAAAAACAAAAAATATCATGATTTTTTTTTATTCATTGAATAGATTTTTTTATTTTATATTTTTTATCATGTTCTTTATATTAATCGTTAAGTTTTATTATATATTTATATTTTAATTCATTTAATTTTAATAAAAAAATATATATATATATATATATATATATATATATATATATATATATATATATATATATGGTGTAACAGCAAAATTGTTCAAATCAAGTTACAGCATAATTGTCCATCCCACAAAATGTTTAATATCTAAAAAAACTCTAAACTAATTGAGTTTCTTTTTTCCAGGTTTTCAGATAAGACGTTTAGCCATCTTGACATCATTTGTCATAAGAATCACTGAAAAACCCTTTGAGTTATTCAACTAGAAAGAGAACAGGTTAAAACTCATTTTGTGTCAGCCCCACTGTCTTTCCAACTGAGCAATGGTGAGAGGAAAAAAAAATCATTCAGGCCTTCAGTAATGGTATCAACATTCATACTCTGGCTTCCATCTTCAAAGTCCATTCAAGAACCATCAAGAGAACGGTGAATAAGTTTTAAAAAAGAAGGGGGAACAGTAGAGAAAAATCTGCATCAGGAGGTTACAACAGGAAGAGGGAGGTCATCATTTCAGTTTAGAGCTAAAGAGATCAATTAGAAAAGATCCAACTCAATCCATAAGACGTTTAGCACGCGAGAGAGGAGTTTCAGCTATGACAGTTCAAAGAGCAGTGACAAAAGATATGAAAATGTAATCGTACGTGAAGACTGTAAGACACCTATTTACTCCAGAATAGAAAGTTAGAAGGTTAGAGAGGGCGAAGATCATCTTGAATAAGTTGAAAAATGATCCTGAATATATAATATATATATATATATATATATATATATATATATATATATATATTTGAACTTTATTTCAATCCTTCATGAGCTTCCGATCCTTAGCTATGATTAATTAATGATGAACATGTCATTTTCGTTTATGATCGATTTCATCACGATTCTTCTGTTAAACTTGAGTAATTATATCTTCTTATTGCTCAAAATAGAGTCCAATAGTGTTATAAAACCTCGGAGAAATCCAGTAAGATATCTTTAATCATTTCTAAGATACAACGGTTCAAAGTTTAATCTAACAATTGGAATCTCCAATTTTTTACAATTTTTTTTGTTATATTTATATATATATATATATCCTATATATATATCCATATATATATATATAACACAATGTCATTGTGTATCTCATTTAAACTATATATTTTTAATCCTTATATATTCCATTAGGTTTATATAAATTTATCATAGAAAAGATATTGTCTTGCAAACGTTTCTATTTTTGTGTAACTATCATTGTATTGATATAAAATCGTCCATCCTAATTTTTTTCTTTATAATAAAAAAGTTGTTTCATCTTAACATATATATTTCTGTTTATGATCACCATTTTAAGTTATTGGCTATGTTTTTCCGAAATATTTATTTTTTGATTTTATAGCCAAAAAAAAAAATTTATACGAACGGATAAAATAATTACACAAAAATTCCTTTTTGAAAATATATATACATTTTCCTCATTTTTTTTTTAAATTTATAATGTTTTTTTCACGCAATTTGAAAAATATATTTCTAAACTTCATATTTTTTTTTGTTTATCTAAAATCTTTCTAATATCGACCGTCTTTTCTTTTCTTTGTTTTTTTCTATGTTTTCTAAAGTATTTTTTTTATTTTTATTTCTCTTTGTCAAAATATTTCAAAGGAGTAATTTTTTGGCTAACCATTTAGTATTATTTGTTTATTCTACGTCATCGCCGTTTGCTATTTTTTCCGGTTAGGTCGTCTGCTTCTTCGATAATTTCTCCACCATTTTTATTCAAACTTTCTGTCCTTTTTAAAAAAAGATTCGTCGTCTTGTTCTTCTCATTTTCCTCTAAAAATAGATTGTCGTCTTTCATTTTAAATTTTCTTTTTAATATCCTTCTCTTTAATCACCTCATATCATCCAGTTTTTGTGTTCTTTAAGACACCGTTTTTTCATAAAATCACAGAACATAGTTAATTTATACTTAGATGGGGTGATTTTTACTATAGAACTTGTTTCTATTGATTATAAAACGAGGTTTAATTTAATGAAAAGATGATTTTCATGAAACATTTAAATAGACGGTACAAAACATTTGCCATGAAACATTTAAATAGACGGTACAAAATTATTTTATTTTCCTCGACTAATCATGCAGAGATTATATCAAATTAAATTGCAAAATGTCCATCATTAAGTGCTATATCCATTCAGCAAATGGACGTTCATGACTCATTTTTGCATTTTTTACTTAAATCCCGTAAATCCTTTTAAAAATTAATGATCACCCGTTCTTTGTTTTATCATCCATTTCAATGAAAGAATTTCTATATAACCTTTTTGATTGATGATATAAAATGAATGATCATGGAAACAACAAAATCCTGAGACAGAATATATTTTTTAAATAAATAATATATATTTTATATATTATTATCTAACTTTTCAATTTTCCAAACCATATCCTTTCTTTCCAATATAAAGATTTTTGTCCATCTTGAAAGTTTTTATATGGCTCTCCATTCAAATTCAACTTATTATCATTTTTGATTCATTAATTTAACTTTTTTATCATTTTTTTCATTTATAAATGTTCTATCAGAGATATCTTTCAATATAAATATGCCGTGTTCATCTTGAAAAAGAGAAAGCTTTTTCTTTGAACATCCAATTTTGACTGTTTACCATCCCTTTTTTCATTGTTAATATATTTAAATATTTTTATTTATATTAAATATCCATTATTAAATTTTTATATGATAGTTCCCAAAAATACCTATCTTTTTTTTCTTCAACTTTTAAGTTTTAATTCTTTATCACTCCTCGTTTGCGCTATTCTATCATTCATATACTTCTTTTTTTACGCCATATCCATGTGGTTGAAAACGGCTCTACAGAATATATTCTAAACAAAAATTATAAATATACTTTTAGGTGTTTTACTGTCCTTTTTTTCTTTCATCTAAAATAGATATATTTTTTTTAATATTTAAACTTCCATTTAAATAGTAAAAAATAAATTGGCTCTTCATAAATCCTGTCTTTTGTTGATCTAAGTAACTTTTCTTTATCGTCATTCTTTTTTGCTGTTCTACCATCCATATACTTCTTCTTATATGGCGCGTCCATATGGTTGGACATAGCTCTCCCCAACTTCCAAAGTTTTTTTATTCTAACATTTGGCGATTTACTATCCTTCTTTTTCCTTGTTCCATCATTCATATATTCAAATACTTTTCTTTTTATAATGCCGTGACCATTAAAAACACAAAAAATTCAAATAACGGAAACCACAACTTCCTGTTATTTAATATTTTCCTTATTTATATTATTTATAATGTGCCTAATAATTTTATAGTCCGTCTTTTAATTTATTATGTATCCGATATGTCATTTTTCTTTGATAGAATAAGTTTCTTTGTTATTCCAATTTTACCTAAAAAAAAATCACTAAGGAAACAAAATTTTTTCATTTTAATGGCTTGTAACATTTTTGGCATTTTTTTTTCAAAAAAGATTCTTCATCTCAAAAGAAATTTTGTAGTATTTGCTTCCAAATAGGAGATTAAAAAAAAAACAGTGATGACACTTACACTGAATCGTTCATAAAATGCCTGGACGTCGAATTAATAAATACTAAACACTTCAAATACTGCGGCGTATGGACCAGTTCTAACAAATTTAGTTTAGAAGACAAAGAAATTGAGATGACTAGATTCGCGCAATACCACACGTTGCTACAAAACCATAATAACATTAACCTAAACACTGGAATCAGGTACTAAAATATAAAATAGATCGAGATGTTTTAATGGATATCACGTCTGGCTCTAAGCTCATGTAGAAATATCTAGAATGTCAGCTGTATATAACCAACTCATCAGAACGATGACCCATGAAAGTATCTATATATATTTTGTGACTTCCATTAATCCCAATCGACACACCCTCTAAAATTTAAATATATATTCTTATATCAAAACCAAATTTGGGGGAGAATAAAAACAGGTAAAAAACAAAAATAAATTGGTTTTAATTAGGAAATGCATAAATTAGTAAAATAAATTTGAATTATTTTTTCTGATATTTAATTAAAAATTTCATTATTTAACATACAATTAAAAAAAAATCAATTTAATGATTAAAATAAGAAATATATGGCAGTTATTTCATATAGAAATGAAATATTGTTTTTGGCATATCTTTTTTTTAAGTTTTATATATCCAAGAATCCAGGTTACCATTCGCCCTTAAAGTTTGTTAGAACTATAAACAAATCACCAGGCCAAACGCTTCAAAATGTTGAATTTAACTAGAAATTTTATTTATGCATAGCCTACTGTTTTTTTATGCAATTTTTCATGAAATCTTAAGCATTTATTCTTTTTGTTAAAATTATAAAAAAAATATAATTTTTTTAAAAAATATTGTTTAAACAAAAGCTATAAAAAATTAAATTAAATTAAATTCTATTATTAGATTTTTTATCAAATTATTTTTTAAAGAATAAATAAATCAGCTTATTCACGCCTTACTTATAGGCTTGCGAAACGTAGAGTTTGTAAATTCCGAAAAAAAAAATGTGAGCGGTAACTTCAACAATACTAAATTCTGTAAGGGTTGCAAAAAATTGTAGTTTATAGAAAGGGTAGAGGGAAGCTACGTAACGGTGGCGGGAAACTGACTGCTGCCAAGATGCCAAGGCATGATCGATAAAGTTGCAGAGTCTTCATTGGATTTTGTCAAGAAACTCCAGATAAATAATAGAAGCACCAGACTAAATTGTGGCAGGAATATTCAATGACGGATGAAAGATTAACTTACAGAAGTCCGAAATAGATTTTAGCAAGAAAAATCCCTAACATGACATTAGTGAAACAATTTCCATGACTGCAGAGATCATTCAGTATAATCGTTTCACTTCCTGTCAGTGGGAAACCTTAGACGAAATAGGCTGGAGGTTAAAATGTGGGGCAAATAAAAAAAAATATTCTTCTAGGCAATTAAATAAGAACAGTTTTGCTATGGAGGCGTTAACATGAAGAAAACGTCTCTTGCTTTAGTTAACAACAGATTTATAGTTATTTTTGAGTTCAGTTTCGATTTCAATTCATCAATCCTATCAAATATATCATATGTTTACCTGTAAGTATAAAATAATATACAAAATATATGTAGTTGAAGCCAGAATATTCTGTGAAAATATGAGACATACTTAATGTGAGTTCAATCCCTGGGCCGGGTATATTGTTCTCAGAGTCAGTGATAGCGAGCAAAGAACTGACTACTGAGTAGTACTTAAATAAATAAATAAATAAATAGACGATATACCCAGAGATGAAAAGATGAACGACAACAGTCTAGTTCCGCAGGTGAAATAAAAGGTTCAATTCATAATTCAGTATGGATTACCAAGATCAATATACATCTGCGGAAGGCCGGAAGGCACGACGACCGAAGCGTTGTGATAGCAGAAAAAATAGATGAGGACAATAGTCCGACTATGAAGAACACGTGGCACAGTGGATAAAGGCGTTACTTAGATCCAGTGACATAACCCAAAGAGTTATGAGTTCAATACCTGGTTAAAGCAGTGGAGAACTTGGAGAGGGAAATTAACAGGAGATAACTGATAATTGACATCTATTATATATGGCACGTAGAACTAGAAAAGTCTACCCCAGCGAGCGAAAGAAAGGGTTCAGTTCGACATTCCAATCAGCTGAAGAAGGCCGGAGCGTACAACGGCCGAAACGGTGTGATAAATATGGCAACAATGATGAAGATGATAGTCCGAACAATGTAAATAGTGTATATAATACCTCATCTTAGAAATATAGACAGATGATGAATAGAGTAAATAAAAATATTTAGAGTCCGGTATTAAATAACCAATCGTTTGACCTGCCACTAAACAAATCTGTACAAGGACCAGGAGTCGCTCGACATAGAGGGTTTCAGAATTAGATGCACGGATATGTGATTAAGATAACGATTAACCCTTGACATGAACAGATTAAAATTTTAGTGATCAGGGAAGCATTCTCACGGGAGTTTTTTTTTCCAGCAAGCTGCTGTTCTTGTGAAGAAGCTGATCGACTGGAATCTTCTCAAGAGAATATAAATAGAATTAGGGTGTTTCGCTACAATGGACGTGGCAGTGACCGTTTTTAGTCGTAAAGGTTTGAAACGGTAGAACTAAGGAATGAAATACGTCTGAAGACGTTCCATCTGCGAACCAGTGATACTCCCGCCTTGCTTGGGTTAAATGCTTAAAAAATAGCGATGCAGCTTGCAACGTTTTCGTGTGAGAAAATGGTTGTGGGTTGGAAAATATTTTTTCACCCACAAGGACGCGAAAACGCTTCAAGAGGAACAGATACCAAAAAGGAACTTTTAGTAATAATCTGTTTTTTTTTTAATAATTCCAAATGCATTTTTTTTGTTTCCATTTTCTTAAAACTTCCGAGTCTTTTACGGGTCCCATCCAGCATCATTCTCTAAAACTAAATCTTTGTTTCTTCATTACCGTATGAAGGGAGACAAATACAGCATAGCAGTTCATGCCTTTTTGTGTTTGCTTCTAATGAAACCCTCCTATTTGCAATGCTGCAATCAAGAATATGCGAGCCACATTCCAACAGTCTCTCTATCCAAGCAGCAATAAACTGTTAATAGTGAAAGTACGCTAAAAAATGGCACTGTACAAAAATGGTGACACTGAATACGAAGCAATTAGATAAGCGACGCCAAAATAAACAGTTGTTTCTGAATGTCTCAGTAAGCTGACAAACGGTATTGAGAATGTGGGACTGAAAAACATTTTCTGTTTGTCTTCTGCAAACGCATACAAACTCAAATATAAACAAACAATATTCTATAGTCTCAAGTATAAATACGAGTAAAACATATCTATAGACTCAAGTATAAAAAACGACCTTCTTCGAATCTGTAGTTGCTATAATGATGTTATAGAGAAACAACAAGTCTTTTGTGAGATCCACTGCCGGCAAAGGAAGTGAAAATTCGTATAGCTAAAGCCTGAACTGCCTTGAATAAAATGGATGTAATCGTAAAATCTCATCTACCAGACAACCTTACATAGAGCTAATTTTGAGCCACTGTAGAGTCGGTTTAAATGTATAGTGCCACTGCTTGGATATTAACTAAAGCCCTTGAGTCTAATCTTAATAGAAACCACTCTCCTCTCGGATGCTGAGAGCTACACTTAACATCTTTTGTAGATAACATGTTTGTCGTCTGTAATCGCATACAGACTCAAATATAAACAAACAATATTCTATTGCCTCAAGTATAAATACGGGTAAAGCTTATCTATAGTCTCAAGTATAAAAAAACGACCTCCTCTGAAACTGTAGTTGCTATAATGATGCTATAGAGAAACAAGAGACACTAGTTACTTCGACATTAAAGTAGGGGTCCTTCAGGATGACGCTGTTGAAACTTTTCTTTTTGTTGTCACTCTCGACTGCGTATTAAGAATTTCTCTCAACAAGCATCATCGTCTAGGTTTTACTCTCAAGTCGATATACTGCAAAAAAGTAGACAGATATTGACGATGCAGATGACCTTGCTATCACCGCAGGACCCATTACCAATGAAACAATTCTCCTACATCATCTAGAAAATCCTGCTAACGATGTTGAACTCTATGTCAATGTCTCTGAAATTGAGTTTATGAGATTCCACCAGCACGACTCAATAGAAACTATGTCACGGAATAAATACAATCTGTCAAATTTTTGACATACCGAGGAAGCGAAATAAATTTTACTGAAAAGTATGTAAAAATTCGTATAGCTAAAGCCTGGAACACAGAACAAGTGGATGTAATCTGGGAATCTGATTTACCAGACAAATTTAAAGAAATCTTCTTTTCAAGCCACCGTAGAGTAGGTTTAAATGTGTATTGCCACTGGTTGGACATTAACTAAAGGCCTTGAGTCTAAGCTTGACAGAAACCATTCTCGGCTAATGAGAGTTATACTTAACATCTCTTGGAGACAACATCGAATTAAATCACAAGTCTATGGACCCATCACTGATATTTCTACAATCTTAAACCCTCGAGTCTATGCTTGATGGAACCTACACTCGGAGGTGGGGGATATATTTAAAATCTCTTGGAGGCAACATCCAACTAAATCACTACTTTATGGACTCATCTCTGATATTTCTACAATCTTAAACCCTTGAGTCTAAACTTGATGGAACCTACGCTCGGATGGTGGGAGCTATACTTAACATCTCTTGGAGACAACATCCAACTAAATCACAGCTCTATGGACCCATCTCTGATATTTCTATAATCTTAAACCCTTGAGTCTAAGCTTGATGGAACCTACACTCGGATGGTGGGAGCTATATTTAACATCTCTTGGAGACAACATCCAACTAAATCACAGCTCTATGCTCCAATCTCTGATATTTCTACAATCTTAAACCCTTGAGTCTAAGCTTGATGGAACCTACGCTCGGATGGTGGGGGCTATATTTAACATCTCTAGGAGACAAAATCCAACTAAATCACAGTTCTATGGACCCATCCATGATATTTCTACAATCTTACACGAACGCAGACTACGCTTGACATGGCACTACTGTCGAGCAAAACAAGAAATTTGCGAGTCATCTAGCTATGGCGCAAGACCAGTTGGTTGCCCAGAACCCACCTACATTGACCAACTATGTTATGACACAGGATGACCTCCTAATGACCTTTCGACCTTGATGCAGGACCATGATAGATTTGGTGGTAGACTCAGGAATGTCCCAGTTACCTCGAACGAATGAAATAGAAATAAACTCAAATGATCGATAGAAAATAACTTTACAAAGTAGGCAAGATGTTCACATGTTTACAAGTCTTTATTTTGTTGTGAACGTTTCGCTCAATACGAACATCATCAGAGCAATTAAAAACTTTAGTCTAAGTCATTACAATGGCAACTCTGCTACATGGAAATGCTGTGGTTAAGTTGATAATATTTATGAATTTTACAGACAATAAAATTAAACATAGATCCTTGCGAATAAAATAAATACCTTTGAATGAATCAATAGAACCACTACGGAAGAAAATAGAAAATACAAATGTTTTTATGAAGTTCTATCCTCAGAGGCCATGCGTGATACAGGCATGAGCGATCATCTCCCATAACATTCATGTAAGATTTTACAGGTCATAAAGTGGGGGATCAATTTCATATTGTCATTATATACTAAATTGATCCCCCAAAATTTCTACATATTAATATCCTTAAGTGTCATACTTGGACGATGGCGTCGCTTTTTTTTATTCCTGATTGTGCTCGATTTGTTGCCAACCAAGACTATAGCAACCAATCTGTACTCTTATTTAACCCATAGATGTGGGGTGAAATGACGGATTCATACTTTTCCCAAAGAAAACTTGCGCGTTAGTAAAACGTAACGATCTCGACCAGAATTCGAACTTGGCACCTAGTATTCCTAAGCAATCACCCATCTAGATACTAACCAGGCTCAACGTTTCTTAAATTTATATTAATATCCTTCCTTGCAATCAATCCATACATCATGCACGCTTGGGTGATCATGTCTCTTTACCATACAAGTAGGACTTACTCGTATAAGATTTTACGGGACATAAAGTGGGGGATCTGTTTCCTATTGTGATTAAATACTAATTTGATTCCTCCCCCAATAATGTCTACATATTAAATACCATTCGCGATACACGCTTGGGTGACCATTCAGGATTGACATTTATATAATATTCTACAGTCCATGAAGTGGGGGATCACTTTCCTATTTCCATTAAGTACTAAATTGATACCCCTATAATATCTCCTAAGTGGTAAACATTATAGGGCCAACACACATATATATATATATATATATATATATATATATATATATATATATATAGATAGATAGATAGAAAGATAGATAGATATATATATAGATAGATATTATATATATAGCATATATATATATATATATATATATATATATATATATATATATATATATATATATATATATATATATATATATATATAGATAATATTATATAAAATATAGGTAAAATATATATGCATATGCAAATATAATATATATACATAGATGCATACACATATATATATATTTTTGAATAAAAAATTAAGAGGTAGAATATAATGTCCTGGATAGTAAGGATATAATAAAAAGGCTTAAACAATAATATTCCATGGTCACTAATTTCCATTCCATTGGAATTGTAAATAAATATCCAATTCATCAGACCTACAAATTCAAAAAAGAAAACAGAAAAACAACTCCGGAAATAAAAATAGAATTTAGAGAGGGTGTAAATATGAGAGTGTGGGACGAATGTTAGAGCTAAAGAGAGGGGTAACAGACGAGAGAAGGTGGGAGATTAAAACTTAACAGAGAGGAGTTTTTTTAGGTGAGTCAAAGACAGTTTAAGTGAGAGAAAATGAATGTTGTCGGATGTCTAATACATTAAAGATGTAACCGGAAAGGATACATTTTGTGGTGACATACACACACAATATAGACGATCTAATCTTAAAGATCAGAAGAAGAGGGAATGAGAGGAAAAGAAATGAAAAACGGGTGGGGGAGAGAGATAGGGCGGGGAAAACTAAAACTGAAGGGCATTTACTGAAAGGGCCGCTGTGTAATTACAGGTTACAAATCAAATATAAACATAAAAAGAATAAATATAACGATTATCTAATCTAGCAAGGATCTATATTTTTATATTCAAAAACACATGCGTATACACACATACACAATAACATATACACGTACATACATACATATAGGCGTGTACCCACATACACACATATACCCATGTACACGCATACACACACACACACACACATATATATATATATATATATATATACACACATATATATTCTCATATGCATATACATACTCATACATACACACACATACAAATACATGTATACATATACATACATAAATACATACACACATACATACATATACACATACATCCATATTATAATATATACATATATGGTAGATGTCATGCGTAATACTTGCATGGACGACCATGTCAATTTCCTATTCAGGATTTATTGATTTATATAAGATTCTAGAGGACATAAAATGAGGGACCGTTTCCCTATTATTATTAAGTAGTAAACTGATCCCCGCAGAATGTTTACATAGTAATATCTTTCTCTGTGTGTCATGTGTGATACGTGCTTGGGCAATCACGTGTCTACTTCATTCAGGATTTCACTTCTCGAATTCATGAACCCGGGAATCGTTCACTCAGATTTTTTTTGCTGTAGACTATTTGCCAGCTAAGCCTATAGGATTCAGTCTGTTCTGGTATTTAACCCATAGCTCAAACCTTACATCTCCATACAGTTATATTCATAATTAAACAAATTTAATGTAACCCTATTCGACTGTAATTCGAACTTAGCTTCTCCAATATTTCATTCCGAGCTGTTATCAATCACACCAATCACACTGACAGTCCCTAAGGACAGTATCAGTCATTCGTGAAGAATCCTTTCTCTAATGCTTCTAGTGAATGTGCAGAGAGAGTAATGAGTAACGGCTGTGAGTAATAATTCGGAGGGTCGAGTTCGAATTCCATTACATTAATTTTTTATATATTTCATATATATATATATATATATATATATATATACTAGTAAGGCAAAATTACTACAGAAAATGTAAAAAGGTGAAAAAAAAATGTACAAAAATTAAATACATAAGAAAGGATAAAAACAAGAACAGAGATCAAGGCATAGAAGATGACGATTGACATTCCATTTAAATTTTTGAAGATTATAGAATCAGATGGAAACAAATAAGAGGAAGGTTCCAAAACAGTGTTTCGGGAAATCGTTTTTGCTATTCTACATTTAGAAAAGGCGGTTACCAACAGTTCATCTTGATTCTTAATTGAAAAAAAAATTTTTGGGCTGCAATATTACGATCATGAAAATGCAATGCTCATGTTCTAGCTCTTTTTCATAGCAGCCACGGAAAGTGAGAAGAAAAAGGACTAAAACATCAACTGTAAGAAGACGGAAAATATTCTTCTGAGCAGAAGGAACGTAAAAGTGCGTTTATGAATTGCATACAATCAAGTCAGTACCATAATTGAAATATCTGAGTCGTTTCAGAGGACGGAAAATTTCCACCGAAATCCGAACGAGCATCTGAATGGAGAGAAAGTTTTTCTGAAATTTAAAAAAGTTTTAAGAACATGATGATTACAAACCCATCTTTTCATTTGTCAAAATCAAGATATATATAAACAGGAAGATCAGACCAGAAACAAATATTCAAAATTTGTATGAATGGTAAATCAATAAATGTGCAAGATGTGAATGCTGGACAATCTCCTTTTCTTCCAAAACAAACAAAGTAACTTTGCTAGCAGGATTATTTCGATTGATTCAAAAGATATGAACTTCTATGTTTATCAATCATCCTATATGGCTGTGAATGCTGGACAAAGAGTGCTGTTCTTCCAAAATAATAAAACAAAGTGGAAAGAAACAAATTATTTCGTTAGAAAAAGAAAAAAAATTAATGATTAAAATAATAATGAATAATGGCTTTAAATGACACAATTCTCCTGTCTGCAAAAAAGCTAAACAAAGGAACTGGAAATAGGATTATTTCGTTAGAAATCACACTGAACTTCATAAAATGCAATTATCCTACTATGAAGTTGAATGCTGGACAACATTTCCCTCCTTGCTCTTTTCAAAAAGCTAAACAAAGTATTAAGAAACAGGAAGATTTCATTAGAATCAGGGAAGAAAAGAGTCTGAACTTCCTGGCAATATCAATCCACCTATATGGCAGTGAATGCTGGACAATCTCCTCCTTTCTTTTGGTTGTTCAAAGTATTAAGAAACAGGATTATTTCGTTAGAAAGGAAGAAAAGAGTGATGAACTTCTTATGTAAATTCAAACCTCCTATATGGCAAGTGAATCCCACCATCTCCTCATGTCTTCCAAAAGCTAAACAAAGTATTAAACTTTCAGGATTATTTCGTTAGAAAGGAAGAAAAGAGGATGAACTTCTATGTAATATCAATCCTCCTATATGGCGATGAATGCTGGACAATTCCTCCTGTCTTCCAAAAGCTAAACAAAGTATTAAGAAACTTTATTTTATTTCGTTTATAAAAAAAAAAGGAGATGAAACAGTCTGTGGTATCAATCCTCCTATATGGCAGTGAATGCTTACAATCTCCTCTTTGTTTAGATATGAAATGCAAACAAACATATTAAGAAAACAGGAAACATTTCTTTAAAAACTATAGGTTCTCTATGGTGATTAAATTCTATGTAATTTCAATCCTCCTTATAATTCATGTGAATTCTGGACAATTTCCAACTTCCAAAATCCTAAACAAAGTATTAAGAAACAGGAAGATTTCGTTAGAAACAAAAGAAAAGAATAAAAGAACATCTATGTAATATCAATCCTCCTATATGGCATTGTGGATGCTGGACAATCTCCTCAAAAGTCTTCCAAAATTAAACAAAGTATTAAGAAACAGGAAGAAATACAAAAAAACAAAGAAAAATAACTTTAGAACTTTTATGTAATATCAATCCTCCTATATGGCAGTGGATGTCTAATTCTCCTCACTGTAAAATTTATCAAAGCAACTAAAAAAGTATTAAATCAATTAAGCAGGAAGATTTTGATATGTTAACAAAGAAATATTTTGATGAAATTCTACATAATATCAATCCTCCTATTTAAAGTAATTATTCCCAGATACTGGAACAATCTCAATATTAAAGTTTTCCAAAACATAAAATAACAATTATTAAAAAACAGGAAGTTTTCGTCATGTTACTTGTACATTTTACTTCTATGTTTTATCAATCCTCCTAATGTTTCAGGGGAATCACTTCACAATCTTCATTTATATTGAAAAAACATAATCTTGGAATCAGCAAATAGAATTTTTTAAAAGATGTCTTTTAAAAAATCTAAAAAACAAAATTTAAAAATTTTAAAATTTTAAATAGAAATTTTATATTTGTCAACACTGTTTTAGTATATAGATTTTAATTTCAGATTTATCAACCAGTAATTTTGGTATTTTCAATTTGGAATGATTATCAATCAAACAACGTGTTTTCAATTATTTCTATGACGAAAATGGACGTTGAAATTTATAAATGATTCCGCAAAAGTGCAAAAAATGCACAGCAAACAAATTCCTGACTGCCGTGGCTTTCAAAAGAATCTTACTTGCATTTTCATCAACATTGTTGCGAATTCTTCTGCTTAAACCTTTTAAAAATAGAATCATCACTAAATGTTCATTTTTGCGGAAAATCGTCATCGTCTTGTCTTTAATCATGCAACCAATTGACGAATGTATGGCATTCTAAATGGTCAGCTGGTTTCAGTTCTTGTGTCAATTAAATTTTGTAAGCGTGTAGAGACAAATCTTTTGTAAAAATTCGTTGTAACGTTGTTGTGGAGTGGTTCAATTCCTGCACGCGATGACGAATAGTGGGGTCTGGATTTTCAGCCACATTCTCAGGCACCGCAGCAATGTTTTTCAGTTGATCGGCGTAAACGAGCACGCAATGGTGTTTTCACATCTGCCACCGACCCATTTTGTTTGAATTCATGAACAATTCATTTTCCAATTGCATTCTCGGTTGGTCGATTGACCAAAAAATCGCGTGAAATGCATTTCTGTTTGAACCTCCGTTTTCGTAATAGGCTTCGATAACTTTAACTCGTTGTTTGATTGTTAATCTTTCCAGGGTTGAAATTGACAAAGACTTAAGTTGTTAAATCTGAAAGAAAAAGAAAAAAAAATCATAAGACCCTTAAAATTAATTCGCATTTAAATTTGCTCCAAGTTATTGGAACACCCTATATTGGGGAAATCATAGCCCTGGGGAAGGTATGAATCAATTTAAGTCCCATACATGGTTTACATCGTAGGACTTGTATCTGGAAAGTCATTATTATTCTGGAAAAACTGTTAATAAAATATTTACTCCTAAGAAAACGAATTATTCTTACAATCTAAAACGTATTTCCCTTTACTTAACGTGAAATTTATCGATAATCCGTAAAATAAGCAATAAATCAATTTCAGTTTTTTTTATATAAATGAAAATGCGTGTTCATCATTAAAAGAAAGAACCCAAAATGCGATTTGCAGAGCGGGAATACTAGAATCGTGCCGACGCGGAAGTTTAAATATCTGGGAAGAGTCTTGACAAAGGACGGTAAGTGTGACACTGAGATCTGTAGGCGTATTGCGGTGGCCAAGGACGCACCCAAAAGCTGTGTAGAGTATTGCGCGCCAGGAGGATTTTTTTTGGTAACAAATAAAAGAATACTTTGCTTTTACGTGACATCTGCCCTTCTTTACAACAGCGAATTTTGGACGATTTCCTCAAAAATGAAGAAGAGAATCGAAGCGATGGATATGTGGTTCTGCAGAAGAATGCTAAGGATATCATGGACCGAACGTATAAACAACGATGAGGTTTTGGAGAGGATGCAAACAAGGGGGGGGCTTATATTTAATATCAGGAAGAGGCAGATGAAGTTTCTGGGTCATATAATGAGGAAGGAGGGCTTGGAGAATCTGATACTCATGGGTCAAATAGAGGGAAAAAGAGACAAGGGAAAACAACGCGTGACATACCTGGCGAACTTAAGCAAGTGGAAGACAGAACGTGGTCTTGGCGAGGAAGCAGAAAAGGATAGAAGGAGGTGGAGAGCCATGATCGCCTACGTCCTGAAAGGACATGTCACATAAAAGAAAGAAAGAAGCCGGTTTCGTTCGTCAGTTTCAGGAATTCGACAGTGTGAATCAACTTTTCTACATTCAACATAATGATTCCACTTCATAGAAAACGTGTGTACAAGAAAGGTTAGAAAAACTCGTATATAGTGACTAAATAAAAATAGATTTTGTTTTAGAGGCATTAAAAATTATAAGCCATTCCCAGGTGAACACTGATTGGAGATCTTTCTCGAGAGTGACTGCCATTTTTACTTTCGCATATTTGACGGATTTGCTACTCAAACCGGAGTAAATAGATATGTCATCAGCCTAAATACCTAGTTGGGAAGTGATGTCATCATGAAGGTCGTTGATGAAGCTATTAGGTGAAAATAAGAAGAGTGAATATTATTTTGATCGCCTAAAAGTTAACCTAGTGCTCATAGGGAAGATATGATGGTAGCTATATTTTTAAAAAAAATCCTTTGTAGAGGGAGTGACAGGGAAATCTACGGGGTGTTGCTAATTTTCTGTCCGGTTCGAGGTCGATAGGTCAACGCAATAGAGGACGCAAAAGTTGTCGAATGATTTGGTGAGTGAAAGTCGTCTGAAGTAAAATTATAGCAATTGGTAGAAACTTGTATACATTGTGTCAGCGACGAGAAATTAGTAGCTTTGTTTCAAGCAGACTGGAAATCAGCATGACAATATATATATATATATATATATATATATATATATATATATATATATATATATATATAAAGAAAGGAAAGTAAGATATATAATCCGGTGTTCTTATAGATATTTTTTATTTTTACAAAATAGTGCTCAAAGTAAATTTACAGAGCATTAATATTATAAATTAATTGATTTAAAATATGTTTTTTCGCTGCATTCAATTCTAACCAGGTTTCAAAAATGGAAGCTAAAGCCCCGAATTTAATTTTGTGATTAAATTTTTATTTTATTTCCATTTTCCTCAAGCGAATTTGGAGAAACTTTTTACTTTTTTTTAAAAGTTAAGAAAAAATTCGCTTGAGGATCTAATGGAATTATGTCTTTAATTTAATTATAAAATTAAATTCGGGAAATTTAGCTCATTTTTGAAACCTTGTGTATAAAAAAAAAACATATTTTAAATCAATTAATTTATAATATATATATAATGAACTCTCCCGTCGATTTCAACGTATAAGGATATGACAGCTTACTTGAATCAGTTATGAAATTTTGTGCGATAAATTTAAGTGTCATTTAAGACCGGCTAGTGATTTACAAAGGAGGCCGCATATGGAGCAAGAGTGAGGATTGTGAGATGAGATCATTGTTAGATTTGCTGACCTTTTAGATCTTGCTCTCGCTTCTTGAAGATGATCCAGACAAGTCCACTAAAACACGTTGATCTCCATTCTACCCGCTCAAGTCTAAAACCCAAGGGTGTTATGTGGTATATTGAGAGCAAATATATATATATATATATATATATATATATATATATATATATATATATATATATGTGTGTGTGTGTGTGTGTATGATCATTTCATCCCAAGCAATGCAATAAAGCCACTAGGACGCTAAATGTTAGAGAATATGAGAAAAATACTTTTAACGAGAGAGGACAATAAAAGAGTCAAGAAAACAGAATTTAACGATTGACACTGCATTTAAATTTTAAAGATAAACGATGACGATGAATTAAGAAGATGAAATAGAGTTCTATAAGCGATTAGTCAGAGATGAACATGGAACTATTGCGGTTACATTTAGCCATTTAAAACTGTAAATTTGGTATTGCGTTTAAATTCTTAATGTTTTGCTACCATAGAGAAAAGTTCCACAGAAATTATACCATGAAGGTATTTATAGAAAATGCACAGGGAAGCAAAGGCATTGGAAGTGTCACTGAAGCCGAGATGCCAGGTCAGGACGCATAATATTGTTGATGACTTGCATCTTTCCCGACTATACGCTCAGCGTCCTGACACGGAGGAAAAGTAATTTAATCCTGATAGCCGCACCTGTATATTTGCGCTAGTAAGCCCACTATCAGCTTTTAAAATTCCGAAAGGTTTCAAATTCTGTTCTTCTGATTGGATAAAAATAATATTGAGAAGGCGTTCTCAATCGTCTATTTTTCAGTACATTCCTTTTTAATTAACCTGATCCAGACATATCGTCGCCATAATAAGGCTCTGCAACAAGGCTTATCAAAAAAGTTCCACGCGGTCATCTCATTGATTGATAATGTATTTGCCTTAAGTAGTGGTAAGTTTGTTTTTATCATATAAATTTTTATAATTGCTCTCTTCTTTGACAAGCTATAACAAATGTAGATCTTACATCTCCATGGAACCTTTTCTCTTTTGATAGGTACATCTTTTAAGGTTACATCGCCCTTCTCCTTTTTTTTTTTTTTTTAAATGGGTTAATTCCCATTTATTTTGTCTCGTGTTTTCCTTCGCTTGCCACTTCGACGTTGTTTAAGTTATTTGGGTGTGCCTGCTCGTGTCAACAAAGTTTATCCTCACAACACGAGTCGTCAAATTAATGACACTCATAATGTCTTCTTCGTTTTTAGACCCTGCCGATAATTTCTTTTTTCGTTTTCATCCGTCCTTACTTTTTATTCACCAAACTAAATAGTTTGTAAAATCTACGAGATTTCTTCTCACGCAACAAAGTTATTCGGGACTGCTGGCAGTGTTCTTTAACAAAACATGGAGCTTATATCTTTAAAAAGTGTACCTCAGTTTGAAAGAAAAAGAAAAATAAATCTTAAGATCAAAAGAAATGGCATATTCGTCAAGAATGAAAGAAGCAAAAAAAAAGGACGTAAAAAATGCTTGTTTTGTAAGACATGAGGAGATTGTCCTGCATTCACTGCCATATAGGAGGATTGATATTACATAGAAGTTCATCACTCTTTTCTTTCTTTCTAACGAAATCTTCCTGTTTCTTAATACTTTGTTTAGCTTTTGGAAGACATGAGGAGATTGTCCAGCATTCACTGCCATATAGGAGGATTGATATTACATAGAAGTTCATCACTCTTTTCTTTCTTTCTAACGAAATCTTCCTGTTTCTTAATACTTTGTTTAGCTTTTGGGAGACATGAGGAGATTGTCCAGCATTACCTGCCATATAGGAGGATTGATATTACATAGAAGTTCATCACTCTTTTCTTTGTTTCTAACGAAATCTTCCTGTTTCTTAATACTTTATTTAGCTTTTGGAAGACATGAGGAGATTGTCCAGCATTCACTGCCATATAGGAGGATTGATATTACATAGAAGTTCATCACTCTTTTCTTTGTTTCTAACGAAATCTTCCTATTTCTTAATATTTTGTTTAGCTTTTGGAAGACATGAGGAGATTGTCCAGCATTCACTGCCATATAGGAGGATTGATATTACATAGAAGTTCATCATTCTTTTCTTTGTTTCTAACGAAATCTTCCTGTTTCTTAATACTTTGTTTAGCTTTTGGAAGACATGAGGAGATTGTCCATCATTCACTGCCATATAGTAGGATTGATATTACATAGAAGTTTATCACTCTTTTTATATATTCTTTCTAACGAAATCTTCCTGTTACTTAATACTTTGTTTAGCTGTTGGAAGACATGAGGAGATTGTCCAGCATTCACTGCCATATAGGAGGATTGATATTACATAGAAGTTCATCACTTTTTCTTTTTTCTAACGAAATCTTCCTGTTACTTAATACTTTGTTTAGCTTTTTAGAAGACATGAGGAGATTGTCCAGCATTCACTGCCATATAGGAGGATTGATATTACATAGAAGTTCATCACTCTTTTCTTTGTTTCTAACGAAATCTTCCTGTTTCTTAATACTTTGTTTAGCTTTTAGAAGACATGAGGAGATTGTCCAGCATTCACTGCCATATAGGAGGATTGATATTACATAGAAGTTCATCACTCTTTTCACTCTTTCTAACGAAATCTTCCTGTTTCTTAATACTTTATTTAGCTTTTGGAAGACATGAGGAGATTGTCCAGCATTCACTGCCATATAGGAGGATTGATATTACATAGAAGTTCATCATTCTTTTCTTTGTTTCTAACGAAATCTTCCTGTTTCTTAATACTTTATTTAGCTTTTGGAAGACATGAGGTGATTGTCCAGCATTCACTGCCATATAGGAGGATTGATATTACATAGAAGTTCATCACTCTTTTCTTTCTTTCTAACGAAATCTTCCTGTTTCTTAATACTTTGTTTAGCTTTTGGAAGACATGAGGAGATTTTCCAGCATTCACTGCCATATAGGGGGATTGATATTACATAGAAGTTCATCACTCTTTTCTTTCTTTCTAACGAAATCTTTCTGTTACTTAATACTTTGTTTAGCTTTTGGAAGACATGAGGAGATTGTCCAGCATTCACTGCCATATAGGAGGATTGATATTACATAGAAGTTCATCACTCTTTTCTTTGTTTCTAACGAAATCTTCCTGTTACATAATACTTTGTTTAGCTTTTGGAAGACATGAGGAGATTGTCCAGCATTCACTGCCATATAAGAGGATTGATATTACATAGAAGTTCATCACTTTTTTCTTTCTTTCTAACGAAATCTTCCTCTTACTTAATACTTTGTTTAGCTTTTGGAAGACATGAGGAGATTGTCCAGCATTCACTGCCATATAGGTGGATTGATATTACATAGAAGTTCATCACTCTTTTCTTTCTTTCTAACGAAATCTTCCTGTTACTTAATACTTTGTTTAGCTTTTGGAAGACATGTGGAGATTGTCCAGCATTTACTGCCATATAGGAGGATTGATATTACATAGAAGTTCATCACTCTTTTCTTTCTTTCTAACGAAATCTTCCTGTTTCTTAATACTTTATTTAGCTTTTGGAAGACATGAGGAGATTGTCCAGCATTCACTGCCATATAGGAGGATTGATATTACATAGAAGTTCATCATTCTTTTCTTTGTTTCTAACGAAATCTTCCTGTTTCTTAATACTTTGTTTAGCTTTTGGAAGACATGAGGAGATTGTCCAGCATTCACTGCCATATAGGAGGATTGATATTACATAGAAGTTCATCACTCTTTCTTTGTTTCTAACGAAATCTTCCTGTTTCTTAATACTTTGTTTAGCTTTTGGAAGACATGAGGAGATTGTCCAGCATTCACTGCCATATAGGAGAATTGATATTACATAGTAGTTCATCACACTTTTCTTTCGTTCTAACGAAGTCTTCCTGTTTCTTAATACTTTGTTTAGCTTTTGGAAGACATGAGGAGATTGTCCAGCATTCACTGCCATATAGGAGGATTGATATTACATAGAAGTTCATCACTCTTTTCTTTGTTTCTAACGAAATCTTCCTGTTTCTTAATACTTTGTTTAGCTTTTGGAAGACATGAGGAGATTGTCCAGCATTCACTGCCATATAGGAGAATTGATATTACATAGTAGTTCATCACACTTTTCTTTCGTTTCTAACGAAATCTTCCTGTTTCTTAATACTTTGTTTAGCTTTTGGAAGACATGAGGAGATTGTCCAGCATTCACTGCCATATAGGAGGATTGATATTACATAGAAGTTCATCACTCTTTTCTTTGTTTCTAACGAAATCTTCCTGTTTCTTAATACTTTGTTTAGCTTTTGGAAGACATGAGGAGATTGTCCAGCATTCACTGCCATATAGGAGAATTGATATTACATAGTAGTTCATCACACTTTTCTTTCGTTTAACGAAATCTTCCTGTTTCTTAATACTTTGTTTAGCTTTTGGAAGACATGAGGAGATTGTCCAGCATTCACTGCCATATAGGAGGATTGATATTACATAGAAGTTCATCACTCTTTTCTTTGTTTCTAACAAAATCTTCCTGTTTCTTAATACTTTGTTTAGCTTTTGGAAGACATGAGGAGATTGTCCAGCATTCACTGCCATATAGGAGAATTGATATTACATAGTAGTTCATCACACTTTTCTTTCGTTCTAACGAAGTCTTCCTTTTTCTTAATACTTTGTTTAGCTTTTGGAAGACATGAGGAGATTGTCCAGCATTCACTGCCATATAGGAGGATTGATATTACATAGAAGTTCATCACTCTTTTCTTTGTTTCTAACGAAATCTTCCTGTTTCTTAATACTTTGTTTAGCTTTTGGAAGACATGAGGAGATTGTCCAGCATTCACTGCCATATAGGAGTATTGATATTACATAGTAGTTCATCACACTTTTTCTTTTCGTTCTAACGAAGTCTTCCTGTTTCTTAATACTTTGTTTAGCTTTTGGAAGACATGAGGAGATTGTCCAGCATTCACTGCCATATAGGAGGATTGATATTACATAGAAGTTCATCACACTTTTCTTTGTTTCTAACGAAATCTTCCTGTTTCTTAATACTTTGTTTAGCTTTTGGAAGACATGAGGAGATTGTCCAGCATTCACTGCCATATAGGAGAATTGATATTACATAGTAGTTCATCACACTTTTCTTTCGTTCTAACGAAATCTTCCTGTTTTTTAATACTTTGTTTAGCTTTTGGAAGACATGAGGAGATTGTCCAGCATTCACTGCCATATAGGAGGATTGATATTACATAGAAGTTCATTACTCTTTTCTTTGTTTCTAACGAAATCTTCCTGTTTCTTAATACTTTGTTTAGCTTTTGGAAGACATGAGGAGATTGTCCAGCATTCACTGCCATATAGGAGAATTGATATTACATAGTAGTTCATCACACTTTTCTTTCGTTCTAACGAAGTCTTCCTGTTTCTTAATACTTTGTTTAGCTTTTGGAAGACATGAGGAGATTGTCCAGCATTCACTGCCATATAGGAGGATTGATATTACATAGAAGTTCATCACTCTTTTCTTTGTTTCTAACGAAATCTTCCTGTTTCTTAATACTTTGTTTAGCTTTTGGAAGACATGAGGAGATTGTCCAGCATTCACTGCCATATAGGAGAATTGATATTACATAGTAGTTCATCACACTTTTCTTTCGTTCTAACGAAGTCTTCCTGTTTCTTAGTACTTTGTTTAGTTTTGGAAGACATGAGGAGATTGCCCAGGAGGATTGACGTTTTTTCACAGATAAAGAATAGAATTAAAATAACTCCTGCTCTTGTTCAAAAGACCGGGGCTGAGTGTGAAACGATGGATAGGGAACGTTAATTAATGTTTATTTTACAAAACATAATTACAGAATAATGAGGATTCTGGTACTATATGGAGCAATATAGTGATTTACTACCACATTATCTCAACAGCTGTCAAATAAATGCTATGTAATATATATAATTTAGGATCTGGCTTGATCAGCGTGTAAAAGGATGATGATGAAATAAATAAAAGCGGAAAGTACCAAGACTGCTAAAGGAATTGCCGGAGTTATAGTATATGCCATTTCAAACAATATCCAAATGGCGCAATAGATAAACACTGACATCTCATTTTAAATTTTAGATATCTTTTCCAAAATTACACAAAAATACTTTGAAATACTAAAACATAAATTCATTCAATAAAGTCGCCATTGGCTTCAACAACTGCCCCCAGACGATTTCGTAATCTCCTGCAACTCTTCTGAACGGTCTGAAGTTGGTGAATGATGGCATAATCTTTGCCTTTGGTTGCAAAGAGTCTTGTCGATCTCTCACGTAATAAGGTTGTTGCAGTCTGGGGAGTTAGGTGGCCAGATTTAAGGGGGTGTGGTCGCAGAAATTATCTGAGAGCAATGACTGGATTCCCCTGCTTGTGTGGCATGGGGCAGATTCCACTTTGCAGACATAAGGTCTTCTAGCAGCCACCCTGTTGACCCAGGGCAGTACTGCCTACACAAGCCACTTGATGTAGGTGTTGAGTCTTAGGCTGTGTGGGAAGATGAATGGAGGCTTAACTTTGCCATCACATGTGATCACGCCAAACATTTTCGTAATCAGCATTAGACTCATCGACCTCTTTTGAATCTTCTGCACTGTCCTTAGATTGACAACCCAAAACTTCGAAACGTTCGTATTGGAACGTCCGGTGCGAATGCCAAGCGGTACAGCATGAAGATTCCAAATTTCTGGCAGAGTGCAATTCGCAGCCTGAATAATAGTCGCTGCAGGTAGATCAGAATAAATATTGAACTGATGATAAATTAAATGAATTTTAAATCCGGAGAAGATCATAAAATGCCCATTTTGACAAAGATTTTGTGAAAGAAGCTGTGTATTTCGAAAGATTTTGTCCCATTCATTACCCAATTCTAAGTATCAAAAGAGTAATAATTAGAAATTGATAAAGATGAAGAAGAAAATTAATTTGATGCAAAGTGACATATTACACACGATATTAGAGAAATCATAAATGTTTGACTTTCAAACTAGCAGTAATTCGTTCGTAAGTTATGCAAAAGATTACAATAGTATCTTATAATTCGTTTACACCGACACACACACGTATACGCACACACACACACACACACACACACACACACACACATATATATATATATATATATATATATATATATATATATATATTGAAAATGTGGATTTCCTATCACACACCTCATTCATCATAAACCATTTCAACAGTAATCATCTGTACTACAATCTTAAAAGTCTTCATGTCAAAGGTCAATCCTTATCTATCCTCCTTATCCTCATAATATTTACTTCCTGCCACCTCTTCTTTCATTCCTATCTCAGACCTCATTCATCACAACCATTTTAACAGTAAGCCTCTACACTACATTTTAACCTCTTTAAGTCAAGTGTCAATCGTTATCTATCCTTCTTATCCTCATAATCTTCACTTCCTACCACCTCCTCTTTCATTCCTATCACACATCTCATTCATCATAACCATTTTAACAGTAACCCTCTACACTACAATCTTAATCTCTTCATGTCAAGGGTCAATCGTTATCTATCCTCCTTATCCTCATAATCTTCACTTCCTACCACCTCCGCTTTCATTCCTATCACACACTGTTTTTGTCCGTTTCAACAGAATCGGTGCTGCTAATATCATTTATGTGGAAGTAAGAAACAAAATTATAATTCTTGATGGGTTTACAAACTAAGTATCAGCAGGGAAGCAAAGAATTATTTTAGATGATACGGACATTCATGTAATATAAGATAACGCTTTCTCCTACTTCTCTCTCCTTCTTCCTCTCTCTCTCTCTCTCTCACACACACACACACCCATATATATATATATATATAAATGTTTGTATTGAGGCAGCAAATATTATTTTAGGCATGTCTAATTGAGGAAATTACAAAGATTATGTCTGCTTATTTTTATCATAATCCTTTCATATTCACGAATATTTTTCCGCATATAACAAGTAAATAAAGCAAGAAACGTACTTTCCATCTCTTTCTTAGATCATCATCAGGGGTGCAGTTGGTAAGGCAAAACTATGTGTAGCTATCCAATTTTCTTTTGTGTTTAAATGCTACTGCTGACATTTATGCCTTAGCGTTCATTAGAACATGAAACGTTTTCCATTATGGATTTTTTTTTTATGCTTCAATTTCATGGTCGAGCGCGTACTAAAGCGTGAAAAATGTTCTTTTTAAAGGCATTTTAGAACATTATTACAGAGTATTCTTAGATGATTCTCTTCAGTTTGGCTTTCAATTTTTTCAATGAATATATATATATATATATATATATATATATATATATATATTTAAAATGGACAAAAGTCCGACAATTATTTTAAGACATTTTTATGTTTATCTATAAAAAAAAAATGTATAAACATATAAATGTCTTAAAATAATTGTCGGACTTTGTCCATTTCATAATATATGACATCATTTGTTTACATTTGGATACGCTTTGAGCAGATATGAATATACGTTAGAGATTCTTGAAAATTGAAGTTTAAAAGCAGTAAAATCGACCTGGCTCCTCAAAGGATTCTTCGTGGCTCGATCGGTTAAGGCACGTCAGGCTAAATGACGTGTTCGTCTAGGATACAGGTTCGATTCATGTCGGAGAACGAATATCTTCTATGAAAATTTCTCGGACATTCAGGCCGGTAAATGTCATTATTACCGTTTATTATAAAAACAGAGCATTTACTTAAATATTTGAATCTATAAAAAGAATGTATAAACAAAAAGAAATGTCTTAAAATGTATATAACATCATTTTTTTATATTTTTAACATCTTTCTTTAAATATGACAGCGAAGAAAAGTTTAATTCATTTTTATTTAGTTTTATCAGCGTTCTTAACTTTTGCCGTTTGGTGGGAGTAAGGAAGTGCAAAAAACTGTCCATTGTTTCAAACGCTTTCAGCCACTTTTTTTTTCATGTTGAAAAGTGTTTCTTTTGAGGTGTTGTTAATTACTCTTCATGTTTTGACTTTAAGATCTATTTTATTTTTGTGTGTTATATTGAATACTAACACGTGCGTTCATTCCGAGCATTCGCGCGTTCACATTATTCTCAATGTTAAATAAGCTTAGGCGAGTGTTTAAATTTAAGAAATATGCTGTTCGAAAACACTAGAATTCTATATGAATCAAATTACCGGAAACATCTCTCTATAAGTTAGGCCCTGTATATTAAGCAACTCTTCCCACTGTCAACAACATGTTACTTAATATTGGTAATAGGGAGATGGACATGGATATCAAGAGGTTAGCAGACGTCGCCAACGGTCGCTCACGCTGGAGACGCAATTTACACCGAGGGTTAGATAAGGCATAAGCCCTTCGGCGTAGATCCAATGTCTTCCAAGACCGGCGGTTGCCACACGCGCGCATACGCACACACACACACACACACACACACTACACACACCCTCACACCTACACACATGCATACATACACACACACATAGAAGGAAACACACACATACACACACACATATATATATATATATATATATATATATTAAAAACACAACAATATAAATGGCTTGAAAATGTACACCGTTTTTGCCGCCGGGGAGAGGCGTGTTCGACGTAAATAAAACAACGAGGCGACATCGAGGGAGAGCGTCTTCACATGCAATCATTTCAATCGAGACTGTCACTCGATTGTGGGCCTGTACAGTCATAACAGATGCTGTACTGACGTCTGCAGCTAAGTCATAAGTCCTTCGGCGTAGATCTAATGTCTCCCGACATCAACGGATGCCACATACATACACATACATATGTAGTCACGCACACGGAAACACACACGCATATACATACGGAAACACGCACGCTCATACAAACACACATACGCACGCACACACACACACACACACACACACACACACACACACACACATATATATATATATATATATGTATATATATATATATTATTTAATTCCAGTGAATGCAGCGCCACCTGCATGGAAATAAAATTAACTCAATTGTCGACATGTTTAAATGATAGATTGCTGCATATATATATATATATATATATATATATATATATATATATACATACACACACACACACACACACACACACACACACACACACACACACATATATATATATATATAGAGAGAGAGAGAGAGAGAGAGAAAAACTAAGCCGATGAATGCAATTCAGAAAACACAAAAGCCACTGTCATAAAAAAAAAAATAATAATAATATTTCATTCATATCAGGCTTTTAGACCAAATAGAAAATATAAAGAACGACATCGGAAAATCTTTTCTATTATATATATATATATATATATATAAATATATATATATATATATATATATATATATATATATATATATATATATATATATATTTATTTAGGCAGCAATCCTTTACTTTAAAAATGACAGACAAGGTATTACAGTTAAACTTTTTATTTAATTTTTCTTGGGTTCGAACAAGATCTTTCTTTTTTGGACACAGTGTAGAAACTGCCCAAATCTTCTATAATTACGAGCACATTCGGCTATACTTTTCGCCATTATTCAGGATGATTTTATTTTTTATTTTTTTTCAGTTTAATTGAGTGTGCGTGTTATGTGTATGCTTTTAGTGTGTTATAGAGATGTTTTTATCTTCCGAACATGCTTAGCACATTGTGGCCTTGTTTATGGTTAATATTGTTAAGAGTTGGCTTTTCCTTTTTTATTATAAGGGCTTCCATTATTTTTAATCATTTTTTAGAGATGGATGATGTTATTATGTTTGTGCTTTCTACTGGTATGTTTAGAATGGAGTCTGGTAGGTTTGTTTGTGTGTTTAAGTGGGTTCTAATGGAACTCTGGTCAGATAGGTGTAATGTAAGGCGTTTGGATAGGCATGTAGTCGTGTATGTAATTATTTATGAGTTCGGTTTGATCAGGAACACAGTTCCTTAAGGGTCATTTGAACTCATGGATAATGTTCGTTCGTTGTAATTTTGACTGAGCCTGGTGTGTTGTTGTTTTGAGGATAAGGTTAGCTGTCTTAAATTTTTTATAGTAGATAATTTGATTTTTTTCATTCGGTTTGATTGGTGTAGTGTATTTCATTATCATATTTCTAATTGAAGATTCGTCTTGTTTGTAGTTAATGAGCATTTGGTTTTTGTAGAAATTATTTATATAATTTTTGACTGTATGTTTACTAACAGTTATTTATTTCAGGGAGAATAGTCTAATTTGGTGGTCTATAAGGTGGTTAGGGAAGCCATTGTTAATTAGTATCTGTTTTACATTATTGAGTTCTTGAAGGAAGAGTAGTCGAGAGGATGAATTCTGGTGTCCTCTTTTTAGGGAGGTTTTTTTTTATTACTGCTATTTTGTATCTGAGTGGGCATTCACTTTTAAAGTTAAGGTGGAAAGAGTTTCTGCTAGTGTTTTTTTTTTATATAATGAGGTGATAAAAGTCTTGTTACTATATTCTACGAGAACATCTAAGAATGGCAGTTTTTTTTTTTTTTTTTGACTAATCTCATTGGTAAGTTAAGGACAGAGTTTTTCTTAAATGTGGTCTTAAGTTTATCTATTTCTTTAGTTTTATTTGATAAAATATTTGCTATATGCCTATCCAGACCCCGTACGTTACACCTATCTGACCAGAGCTCTATTAGAACCCATTTAAACACACAAACAAACCTACATTCTAAAACATACTAGTAGAAAACACAAAACATAATAACATCAACCACCTCTAAAAAAAGATTTAGGCAAAAGCCCAAAATTATATATATATATATATATATATATATATATATATATATATATATATATATTGGCAGTATGTCCTTAATACCATCTTAATGGGAACAGCGCCATTAAAAAATCACCTTTTAAAAACACACTGTACCACTATTAACAGGTTAAAATCCACCGAAAATAGAAAAATCCTAATCAACAATACCACAAACTCTTGCGCAAAACAATTGCAAAAAAAACGCTTACAAATTCTTGAAGCCATCACAATTAAAAACCAAAAACCCAACATTAATAAAATAGGATTTAATACTGACAGAGTCATTTAATAACTAATCCTCCAAATAATGAATACCAACACCCTCTCAATTTCTAGTGAACTAACTCAACATCACTGCCTAAATACCTCAAAATATTATCTATAAAAAATAAAAATAAAAAAAGCAACCTACTTCAAACATAGTCATGATGACAGTTGACGACAACCGAAAGCGCTCGGCAAAACAGTAATGACTGGCGTCTTTATTCAACAAGATAAAACTGAGAGAAAGATTAATAACGGAAACGATCCGTAGTCTTTAATAATACATTTGAATACAATGTTTTCAAATAGTTTTTGAACATAATCGAATAGATTACAGTTGCAAAAATTAAAGTTACCTCCCTTAGATAAAAAAAAAACATGTAAAAAAAAACGCATTTACATCAATAGTTACTTTTAAATTATAACAGATTGCAGTCATGCGTGTTTACAAATAAAACAAAACTCTCAGTTACATTAAATTTTTGTCTTAGCAACTCATCTGAATATGACTATTTGAGAAAGATATTTTTACTTATTGAAATGTCAATGAAAGAAAAAAATGTTGAAAAAAATATTTTGTGCTTATTCATAATGAATTTAATATCAATATTAAAAAGTCGATTAGAGAATTGGAGAGGATCAGAATAAAAATCAATAGACATAATATATCAAGATTATTCAACGAATCTTAAATAAACAGGTCGAGAGATATAAACAGATTACAATAGAGAGAGAGAGAGAGAGAGAGAGAGAGAGAGAAAGAGAGGGAAACAGTTAAGTAGATCAACGGAACGAGATAGATAGATAGATAGATAGAAACAAACAGATCTATCGCTAGATAGATTAGCAGAACGAGAAAGATAGATACATACATGCATACATACATAGATAAATTAACAGAATGAGATAGATAGATAGATAGATTGAAAATGATTGGGAATACAGATAGATAGATAGATAGATAGATAGATAGATAGATAGATCTATCGTTAGATAGATTAGCAGAACGAGAAAGATAGATACATACATTCGTACATACATAGATAAATTAACAGAATGAGATAGATAGATAGATAGATAGATAGATAGATAGATGCATTTCATACATACAGAGATAAATTAACAGAATGAGATAGATAGATAGATAGATAGATAGATATATAGAAACAAACAGATCTATCGCTAGATTTTTTAAAAGAAACGAAAAGATAGATACATATGCATCCAATCACATAGATAGAAATTAACAGAATGAGATAGATAGATAGATAGATAGATAGATAGATAGATAGATAGATAGATAGATTAAAACATTGGAGGCATACGGAAAAAGCTCCCTTGACAATATGATTAAAATCTGTAATGCTTGCAATGGCGCACAGGAATGAAACAGGAATATTAACGAAATTGCTAGAAAACAAATTCAGAAAAGCGTAAAGATCAAGAGAAAGAGATAGAAATAGTTTAGCATAGATTAGGGAAGAGTCGAGCAGATAAGACATCACGCTGATTAAACGACAACAGGGGGATGAACATAACACACAGGAAGATGAGAGCTGAACAGATAAGAACTGAAAAAGATGGGAAGATAGAGTCGGTTGTAGATATCATGTGCCTGATCATCCCCTCCTCAGTATCGTCAACGAAGGACTTTCGAAAATGTCTTTGTTCATCAGAGAAGAATAAGTGTTAATGAAAATGATAATGTTTATTTATTTATACGGGCATTGGTGATAAGTCCTCTGCCTTACCAAAATATGATTAAATAATAAAATGTCGACATAAGTTTTTGCAACCACTTTTGGCAGGGCCGAAATCGTTTCAGAATTTTCTCTGTCTGTCTCTCCCTCTCTGTTTCTCTATGTCTCTCTCTATCTCTATCTCTCTCTCTGTTTATACACGTTTAATAATAATGGATGCATTAGCAATAGAAACGAGGAAACCAACTTTAAATAATATTATCAACTATGAACACGGCCAGAACGTGCTGACTGTGTTCGGTAATTAAAACCTTTGTATTGCTATAAAGAATAAATGTAGATATTAGGTTAAAAGACAAAGAAAAACATCCTTGATAATGACTAGTCATTTGAACAATTTCTACTCTCTGTATGTCTAGAAAAGAGATCACTTGTACGAATGCGAAAAAAAAGATATTATGAGAAGATTATACCTTTTTAATCTCTTTCAATAAAAGCTGCATAAAACAGTGACTGCTGTCCGAATACACAGGCCGATATATATATATATATATATATATATATATATAGATAGATAGATAGGGATAGATAGATAGATAGATTTAGATAAACCTTTTGTTCAGACAAACCTACCTAGGTTTCCCCTTCACGGATCGTCAGGGAAAGTAAGGCTTACGATTGTAAATGAGCACTTTTGTTATTTATTTTTTACTTTTATCATGTATCTTTTTTTCTTTGGGCTTCAGACCTGCATCTGTGGTAATTATTTTTTTGTAGGCAAAAGTTCATGTTTGTAGCTCTTTCTTTTTTCAAACATTTTTCCCTCGAGATTGATTTGATTATTAGCAAATGAAAAATTCGAAAATGTTTTTCATCAACGAGTCTAGTTATCTATAAGATGTATATATATATATATATATATATATATATATATATATATATATATATATATATATATTCAGACGTTACTTAAAATTTTTATAAAATAGACAATCTTGTCTATATTATTTAATGAAACGTGCATTTTATATATATATATATATATATATATATATATATATATATTAATAAAATAATTTTTTTTTTTATTTTTTCTCTCTTTTTTGTCTTTTCCTGTTTATCCCCGTTGAGATTTATCTGGATAGATTTCTTCCTTTTCCTAAAAATTTTCCGACTGAAGAGATGAATATAACAATATTCAAATAAAAAATTAAAACGAGTTGGAAAAAGAACTGTTAACATTATAATTTATCATTTTATATATATATATATATATATATATATATATATATATATATATATATATATAACTATATAATTGAAGAAGAAAATTCAAAAATTTTTAATATGTATATATAGAAAAGTTTTTTAATTTAAAAATTAATAAAGTTTTTTTTATGATATCATTTATATATATATATATATATATATATATATATATATATATATATAACTTTTTCAATTTTAAGTTGGCCTAATAAAAAATTTTATTTTTTAATTTTAAACTTTTTCCATATATATATATATATATATATATTTCCTATAGAGAGAGAGAGAGACTAATTATATTTAATCTGACATAGGACAAAAATGAATTAAAATCAAAAAAAGAATCTCATACACACACACATGTACACACATAGGGCAAAATGAATTAAAATCAAAATAAGCCCTTGATACATATATATATATATATATATATATATATATATATATATATATATATATATATATATATATATATTAATAAATATCAAAAATATAAAATACCAAAGGTAATAATGTTTTGAAAGCTATTAAATATTTTGTTTAATCTTTGAGAACTTTTTTAACAAAACAAAAATATAAAAAAAATTACTCCAGGTTAAATTCAAGATAAACAAATATTGTATTCCCATGGATCTCAATGTAAATTACAATGAAAAATATAATGATGATAAATTAAGAAAACACCTTCTCAAAAAGAATGAAAAATTCAAAATTACGAACATTTAATGGTGGCAAGGTGGCGTAGTGGAGAAAATCCAAGGATTTATTTTCAGTAGACTTTAATTTTGAGTTGAGCTGATTTAATATGACATATGCTACAATGATGCATCTTGATTTTGAGGTTGAATGAAAATTATGTTAAGTCAATATGAGTTAAGCAACACTGTCTTTGTCACTTACTGGCTAAGAATCTGACGTATACATATTCCATTTAACAAACTTTTATGAATTTATCTTAAAAATTGTGTTTGGTGAAAGTCATTTTAAAAAATACTCTGAACTTAGCGAAAGAGTTAGAATTTACTGTACAATAGTAAAAGTTCCTAATATAATCCCCCAAGAGATTTACATTAAATCACCCAAGAGATTTAAATAAAATAATTATTAATTATTAAGACATCCAAAGAAACTTAGTTTATTCTGTTGGTAAAATATTTTAATCTGAAGATATAAATATTACCTAAAGTTAAATGGAAAATTATTTAAAAGTAAAAACATGTAATAAATGGGATGAATTCTCTAGTTTATATCTATTAAAGTTACATAATTAAATAAAAAATAATCAAATTATATTTGAATCATATTTTAAGCACACGAGTTAACCTACCTTTTTATATATATACATACATATTTTTATATTACAAATATATGCCTACTCATTCATATATTTATAACAAAAATATAGCTTTATGCACACATATGCACACGCATAGATTCATATATATATAACTATAAACATGCATACAATATAACACCCTTCAAACCATCGCCCAAATGTTTTTTAAATACTTCATAAAAAGATAACCCTTTATGAAGTCGTCAAAAACAAAAACAACGAAAGTTTTTTTGACAGTTTTTTATATGCACAAATCCCTTTCATAAAAAAAAATAAAAATAAATAAATCTCCATAGACATGCAAACAAAGACGAGGGTTAATACATCTTCCGTTTCAAATTTAGACACCCCTACCTTTCCATGACTTGACATCTATGAAAGTAACTCTATACTGATATTTATTATTAACACCCAACACTCGCCTACCCAATTTAAACAATTCGCCCTAGCTGTTACCATGGAAATTTTGATTTCAATTTTTAAAACACGTAAATTTCAGATATACGTTATTCCAAAAAAAAATTTTTCTTGAAGATGGAACAGAGCTTATTTTAACTCAATTTAATTTAAATAATTATATTGAAGTTTTCGGCTCTTGTTTTGAAACATGAGACTTCTTATGTAGCGTTTTGGAATCATATTTTAAATAAATAATTATATTTATATATATACTTTTGTATCGAGCAATATATGTTTTTTAAAAATAATAACTAAAATACTAATAGACTGTATGGTAGAAGGAAAACTCTGAATTCAAAATTCCTGCCTGCGGGGGTCGTTTGGGAACCCTGTGGCATTCGGTGCACCAGGTCTCTGTATTCGTCCCTTCAAAAAGTGTGGATGGTCCTGCACGAGGCCTTCACCACTATAATCAAATCTCATGTGCCGGTGTCGGGCTGTCAGTTTCCTGAAAACTGATCTGCTTGACCCTCATACGTCGAAACTGAACGGGAGAGTCGATTATATATATATATATATATATATATATATATATATATATATATATATACACATACAAAGATACACTCATCATATATATATATATATATATATATATATATATATATATATATATATACGCATCCACACATATATTTTTTTTTTTAACACACACACACACAGAAATATATATATATATACACACATAAAGATACACCGCAATATATACATATATATATATATATAAAATTTAAATTGAATAACTTAAAAACTGGGGCTTATATGTTAAGTTATTCAATTTAAATTTTTATCCGCCAGTAGATAATGTTGCCATTTAGACTAAATGATTTTTCTCATTCATTTACATTTGTGCCTAGTCTGTCTTTAATGTTTAATGTGTGTAGTAGTGAGTTAATTGTGAAGTGTTCAGTTTACCTACGGCCGAATATTTATATCGTGAGCAGGCAGATATGTTTTTGACATACGAACGCGCAAATGGTATCAGATTTGCGTTTCTAGACGGAAAAGAACTTTTGCTGGTTATTTATCGTCGCATTGTTGAGAGAGGATCCTTAACATCACAAACTATGGTAATTTTTGGATTGTATGTTGGAATGTACATGCTTATTTAAGTTATTTCATATCTATCTAACTATCTGTCTATCTATCTCTCTCTCTCTCTTTCTCTATATATATATATATATATATATATATATATATATATATATATATGTCTGCCTGTTCTATCTATCTAACTCATTGTATTCCGATCTATCTATATATCTAACTGTTCATATATTTTCACATCCATCCATCTATCTCTCTCCTCTCTCTCTGTCCTCTCTCTCTGTCCTCTCTCTCTCTCTCTCTCTCTCTCTCTCAATATATATATATATATATATATATATATTTGTATCTGCCTGTCTATCTATCTATCTCAGTATATTCTGATCTATCTATATATCTAACTGTTCATATATGTTCACATCTATCTATCTATCTATCTATCTATCTATCTATCTATCTATCTATCTATCTATCTCATTCTGTTCATATCTGTCTATCAACCTATATATCTATCTCAGTATTCGTCTCTATTTCTGAGATGAAGTATTATGTACATTATTTACATAATTCGGACTATTGTCTTCATCTTTTTAAGGCGTGAACTTTCAGAGGGAAATTAACAGGACATAATTGATAACTGACATCCATTAAACATGGCACGTGAAACTAGAACAGTCTACCCCAGTGAGCGAAATAAAGGGTTCAGTTCGACATTCCAACCACCTGAAGAAGGCCGGGGCGTATAACGGTCGAAACATTGTAATAAATATGGCGTCAAAGATGGGGCAATAATCCGAATAATGTAAATAATCTATCTCAATGTGTTCCTGAATATCTATCTATCTATCTATCTATCTATCTATCTATCTATCTATATATATATATATATATATATATATATATACGTATCTATCTATCTATAAATATATATAAATATATATATATATATATATATATATATATATATATCAACCTATCTATCTATCTATCTATCTATCATCTATGTATCTCAGTCTATTCATATATATCTATCTATGTATCTCAGTCTGTTCATATCTATCTTATCTATCTACATGACGATTTGACCCCTTTTTTCTCACTTTGTCGCATATTAATTTGTCTATCTTCTTCCGAATTTGTATCTTTTATTCTAGATGCTGCTCTTTTTTTTTTAATCTGCTATCTTATTTTTTTATCGATCTCACGGTGATTCGTTTCATTTAAATCATTGACATTTGTATCGATCAGGCTTTGAATTTCAAAGAAAATATATGAAACACCTGAGATCAAATATTAAAAAAGAAAAATAAACAAAATAGAAAAAAAAAATTGACAATCTTTCACCTTTGTGCCGGCATCAAAACATTATCAAAAAGAGTCTTTCCCTTGACATCGCTATTATTTTAACTGCCATTACTGCTCGGCAATGTTTATTGCTTTAAAAGCCATGTTTGAAATCCTAATAAAACTAAAACTTATAACAGTGAATTTATATATTTTTTTGGTTCTTGAGAAATGACAAAAATTAATAACCACTTTATTTATTTATATTGTTTATTGGAATGGTTGGCAGAATATCGGCTAATTTCACTTGAATTCGAACTGCATAAAATGGTAAATAATAAGGATTTCCTCATAGTTGTTTTACATATTTTAATAATTTAGCAAATGTATGAATAAAAAATTGTTTTCATATTTTTATCTTTATAAATTGGTAAATGATAAAAATTGCATTAGTCTTAATACGAATTTATTAATATTTACAAAGTTGTTAATATAAAAAAAATACTGTAAAAAAGCAATCGAATTAATAAATAGTGTTTAATATTTTTTGTTGTAAATTCTCAATAACAAAAATGTATAAACTGTATATTTATTTAATTTATTACTGTTATATCCCGTACCTATGAAGACTAATGGGTATGTCCCAATCCTCATAACCAGTCGTCCACCACTATCAGTGGTTTACCTACTTAACGCCGCTGGCGAGTATTGTATTTTATTGATGTTATAAAGATGACCATTTCATTTCCAACCTTCGTTTTGATTATTCCTCTTCAGTAAACCTAATAAACGCTTTTTATTACAATAAACACTGCTGAGGAGTGAAGGTAGTTAAAATGATAGCGGTATCAAGGGAAAAGAAACTCCTTTTAACACACTATTTTTTGTCGGATCCAAAGGTCCAATAATGTCAGCTTTTATTTATCTATACATCTGTCTATCTATCTAAAAAAAAAAAAAAAAAATTTAAAATTAATTTAAATTTCAGCGTTCCAACATCACCAACGCTTCCTGACTTAATTCTAAGAAGAAGCAAAGGACCAGTTACAAAAACACTGGAAAAGCAGGAGAAGAAGAAGGAGAAGAAGAAGAAGAAGGAGGAGGAGGAGGAGGAGAAGGGGAGGAGGAGAAGAAGAAGAAGAAGAAAGAGGAGGATAAGAAAGGAAGATGATTTGTTCGTTTTGTTTTACCTTGAATCTAATTTTACCAATTAATTAATCCGATTAAAGTAATTAGCAAATGGCCTTAATTTAGTGCGCTATTTATGGCCGGAAGTGTCGCCGGAAGTCGGACTTTGAACTGTGAACTAATCAAGGAAAAGTAAAAAAAAATCACAGTACGCATGACGGAAGTGAAACGAGTGAACAGGAATTGGAGAATTTTTTTCTCAATTCTATTCGTCGAAAAGAAACGAAAAAACATGAGTAAATAACTTTGAAAAGAAGAAAGGAAAGACGTCAAAGAAAAGCAAATGGACTGTCGATTCAATAGAGAATCTCTATTCATTTCATTAAAAGTAAAAACGAAATGCTTGGAAAACTCCGACTGGAGGTTACTGCAGGCTGATCCGGGTAGTAAAGATTTAATTAGTACGGAGTTCCTTTTAAATTATTGTTGTATTTATGTATTTTTTTTAACGTTTTAATTTTTATTTTCATTTCGTTTGTATAGAAATGAGTTGCTCAATTGAGGCAGTGTGAAATTAAAAATTTTTTTTTTTTTTCCATACTGAGTAGTTTTTTTTCTTTTAGTTATTTTTTATTTTTTTAAAATTCATTGTCTCATTGGTATAAACGTTGGTGGTTACAAGGAAGAACACAACGCAAAGATCAGTGTAAAAGATAGAGAAACCCCAAAATGTGATAAGGCATAACTAATCAGAATCAATTTTAAAAGATACAGCGTTGGGAGAAGTTAGGCGAATTAATATACGGAAAAGTGAGAAAAATGGTGCCTCAGCGTCAAGTAGTACATAGATAGATAGATAGATAGATAGATAGATAGATAGATAGATAGATAGATTATTTTTGGCAAATTCTCACCGCCGTAAATTGCCTTCTTTTGCTTTTTCTATAAATACATTCATGGAATTGATACGCATGAGCTCTTCACTATGGTACGTAGATTCTTCGAATTTAAACGCAGTACAAGATTGGTGACGTGGTCCCACCATTTTACAGTTAAGCTGGGTAGATGTAACCGCAAGTTCTATGCTAACAGTTTCTTCTCTCGCACTTCTTGTTTGTGGAACTCTCTTCCCGCTCCATGCTTTCCAACCAAAATCTCCAAAAATCTAAGTGTAATTAGATCGTTATCTAATGTAATCCAGATTCGTCTTTGGTTCGCGTTCTTTAGCAGTGTTTCTGTTTCTAAATCTTTTCACAGACAGTGACCGCAGGCCTTTCAGTGGCTTCACTGCCTTGAAAAAGAAAAAAAGAAAAAAAAACTAGAGAACATATTCAACTCTGAAATGGTTAAGCATCTCCCGTGGCAGGAAATTTCTTTTAATATATCTTTCTGTTGGTCAACTGGGTGGAGTAATGGATTGCGGCTAGGAGTAATTGAAGAGCCGAGTTCGAATTCCAGTCGAATCCATTACATTCACTTACGTGCTAATACCCTTGGGAAAGGTATGAATTTTTTTCTCCCCAACCCGCTATGGGTAAATAGCAGGACAGACCGGGTTCTATTACCTTGGATAGCAACTGTTCTACCGCAGAAAGAAATGGCAACCTACTGCAGGAAAAAAAAAACACACCTGCCACAACAGTCATGTATCAAAAGATAAATGATCGCCTAAACGTGTATAACTGACTGACTATAGGCTGACGTATTAACGAATATTGATGAAAGAGTCTACCAAGAATAATGAAGCTTTTGTTTTTTACAACTCGAAAGCATTCGACAGGTTTTGGCATACCGGTCTTTTTCACAAGTTGAAATGTTATGTTTTTTAACAATTATTTTAAACTAATTCAGTCTTTCTAATGAACGTTATCCTGAACGGCAATTCCTCTCGATCATTTTATATTAATGTAGAAATATAACATTCCGACATCTTTGTTCCTTATTTCATCAGTTCTCAACTTGTTATCGATACCAATGCTACAGTCATTTACTGTTGCCATAATGGTAAGTCTGATCGATTGGATGAAATTAAATTGGCTGCTTACCTACAAGACCTTCATTCTGTTGTTAGTTGGGGCAAGGAATGACTTGTTAATTTTTACGGCACCTAAATGAAACTCCTCTTCATTAATCCTCTGAGAGAGTCGTTTTAGTCTTCTATCAGCCTGGCTGATGCTAACCTCCAGGAGTTTGAATCGACGGCGCGCCTTCTCGGTCGAAAAGTACCTGCTGACATGAACTGGAAAAATAATATGAATAAACTTTAGTTTCTTCTCTCGCACTTCTCACCTGTGGAATTCTTTTCCGTCTCCATGCTTTCCGTACAACTTTGAGCTTCAAAAAATTAAATGCAATGTCAATCGTTATCTAATATATTCTTCATTGCGCTTTCATTATTCACGTTGCTTAATAAAGTTTTTCTCATGCCTATTTGTTCTCACTTAATAAGCCCTCCCCATTTGTTAAAAAAATACAGCCTTTGCAAAAGGTGAGATGATTAAAAATTATTCATACACACACACACACACACACACACACACACACATATATATATATATTGTTAAATTTTAGATATTAGAACAAATGCATAATGCAATCGCTACACAATAGCTTTCGTGTTTTTTGGGGGGTGGGGGGTCAGTACTATTTTGAACCTTTTCAGGCGAATGGTAAGTGACTGGTGATTTTTTTTTTTAATTTCAAAAGCAAAATGTTACTTCTTTTCTTAAAGATAAAAGGGTGGGGAAAGAAACACGTGGTCAGAATTAAAAATATACTCTGCTCCATTTGTATTGAGCACTTTTTAAAAAAAAAAAAAAGTAAATGCTACGAACAGCAGAATTTTTCTTCATCTGTTTTTTTCACTCAGATAGATAGATATGAACAGTCAGACATAGATAGATATATTAACACAATTAGATAGATAGATAGATAGATAGATAGATAGATAGATAGATAGATAGATAGATATGAACAGTCAGAGATAGATATATAAACTAAATTAGATAGATAGATAGATAGATAGATAGATATGAACAGTCAGGGATAGATAGACATATTAACAAATTTAGATAGATAGATAGATAGATAGATAGATAGATAGATAGATATGAACGGTCAGAGATAGATATATTAACAAAATTAGATAAATAGATAGATATGAACAGTCAGGGATAGATAGATATATTAACAAAATTAGATAAAAGATAGATAGATATGAACGGTCAGAGATAGATAGATATATTAACAAAATTAGATAGATAGATAGATAGATAGATAGATAGATAGATAGATCGATCGATCGATAGATCAGACAAAATAGTTATGGATAAACAGATAGTGAATGGATGAGAGGTGTCGACTTAAACTAAATTCTATTTTCGATTACAGCGGACGACACTGGAAAGTCATTTGCTGTCCGCTGCATTCATTTTTTCAGCATTCCAGCTTGTCCGAAAGAGATAGATATCAAAGAGGAATATGTCTGCAGCATTATATTTTTTATTATTTAATTTTCTTTTTTTAAGAAAATAAATGGTAAAAATAAAGTTGAAATGAAAAAAAAAAAAAGAATCCAAAAAAATGTAGATTTCATAGAAAGAAAACAAATATATATATATATATATATATATATATATATATATATATATATATATATATATATATATATATATATATTCACACATATATATATATACATATAAATCATATATATATATACACACACATACATGGATATATATATATAAATAGATATATATATATACACACACATACATATATATATATATTAAGATATATATAAAAATATATATACACATAAATACATATATTTTAAAATATATCTATATATATATATATATATAATAGATATATATATATATATATATATTTATATATATATATATACATATATATATATATATATATATAATATATATATATATATATATATATATATATATATATATATATATATATATATATATATATATATATATATATATATATATATAAAAAAAACGAACTGAAAACGAAATAAGACAGTAAGAAAACGAAACTAACAACTTTTTGTCTAGTACATATATTTCATGGATGATTTCAGCATTTTCAAATTTCCATTTCATGTAACTGACTGTTTGTTTTTTTGTTTTGTATTTTTTTTTTCCGATGAGTTTTTTCTCCTTTTTCTCCCTTTCTACTCGTTGTTTTTGTTCGTGTGCGTGTGTGTAAAAAAATATTGTGTGTATGTTTAATGTGTGCGAACCTGTGAAAAAACCTTCTTTTTTTGTTTTTTCGTTTCTTTTCGCAGACATATACAAAGATCGGAATGTGAAAAACGCTCTGAAAAACCTACGTACCACTTCTTACACGCTCGTTATGATTGTATTCTTTAAATCATTTTCTTCTCATTCTCGACATGCCATTCGGTCTGACATTCCTTTTTCTTGAACAGAATATCATCTACAGTAGAATCTTTAAATCCGCTGAACCTTTCGACCGCAACTATAACGTTCCGCGTCTGGCCCGATCAGCAGGATTTTCCTTTGCCAATGTTTAATTAGAATTAAAACTATTTTTCTCTCTGAATTTCTGGAACGACGAACAATCATTATTTACACAATTTAAATGAGGACAATTGTCCTCATATTTGCCGTTGTTAATTTGGAAACGGCGTTTGTGCCCTTCATATTTTCATCAGGTTTAAAAAAATTTTCCAGAGAATTCATGAACTAAACCCTTTATTTAATTTCTGAATAAGAATATTCTTTTATCATTGACCATATCTTGGGATATCTATTCTGATTCTTATTCTTGTACAGTATCTCTATAAATTTCTGGAATGAGGAGTTACCAGAATTTATACTATTTCCATGCCAGCTATTCT
>CAHIKZ030003393.1:0-40000 GCA_903632075.3 Acanthosepion pharaonis | reverse complement strand
TTTGTCTGTGTCTATGTATATGACTCTCTCTCTATATATATATATATAATGTATTTGTGTGTCTACACACACACACATATAATAAAATGCCAGTGATGCAATACAAGGACTTGTCCTTTTTATATATTTTATTATCTATTTATTTATCTATCTATATATATATATATATATATATATAATTATATATAGTATGAATTTTGATTTTGTTGTTATAATAAACACACACATAGCACACACAAATTTAGACACACACACATGTTAGATATATATATATATATATATATATATATATATATATATATATATATATATATATATATGTGCATTTTCTGTACCATAAAAAAAGAATGATAACATAACCAGAAACACCCTAGCAGAAATTTATTTTAGTTTTTTCTAGTTATACCATTGTTGTAACAAGTATTCGGAATGTGTTTGCCATCGGTTAAAAAAATACGGTAAGTGTTCATATGAAAGTTTTCCCATGTGGAAATACGTTTGTCTACATGCCACACCTCAATCGGCGACTCTGTTGCTAACCGTTTAAACCTGCTAAAATACCTGAAATCATTTCTTTACCATAGCATTCAAAAGATTTTTTTTTATCTACCTGTGAGTTCCCGAGGACGCAGGTCAATTTTTCTGTTGTCTAAAATGGCAATGCACTGTGCCTGGTTCAGAGCTACCGTAGTTTTGCAAGCCACTGGTTGTGAGTTTTTGTCGTCTACTTGCTGTTCTAGTGGCTTAATGCCAGGCAAATTAATTGCAGTCTATTCTTTGCTATAAAGAGTATATATTACGTTCGTGAATGCGCTTATTTTGATCTCGATGGAAAAAAACTCGTCTCAAACAAGTTCAACAGACGAATAAATAATCTTTTTCACGATGGAGAGATTCTTCTCGTCCCGCGAAAAATTTAGTCGACGAGATCTTGATTTAGAGAAAATTCGTCTTGCGAAATGCATTGAGATCCCGATCGAGAGAAGTCCTTGTTTGCATTATATTGGTTAATTATAAATAAACAAGATTGAAAGGAAATCTTTTTATCCATCGGAATATTTAGCCGTCAAATATAATGAGATCTCAATGGAGAGATACCTCGATTCGCAGACAAGTTAGCCGATAAATATAGTGAAATGTCGATGGATTACCTATGGAAGAAGCAGAGAAAATAGTTTTTCTCAAACATTTTTATATTATCATGGTATATCTTCTAAGATCACCATTTGGTAACAAAAGTGATGGTAGCATGAAAAGAAAAATAAACTAAATGATTCCGCTTAGACGTTAAAAAAATCATATATATATATATATATATATATATATATATATATATATATATATATATATATTTCTTAATATCTTCCATACATATAATTTCTTAAGTAAAATGATATAAATATATATATAAATGATATATATTATGAAATGGAAAAAGTCCGACAATTATTTTAAGACATTTTATGTTTATACATTCTAATTTATGATACAAAAAAGTTAAGTAAATGCTCTGTTTTTATAATAAAGAGTATTAATAACATTTACTTAATTAAATATATATATATATATATATATATATATATATATATAATATATATATATATATATATATATATGTCGTATTTATGTTAATATTTTTATAATATAGACAAGTTTTTTAATTTTATTTATTTTATTACTTTTTTATATCATCTGATGTATTCTTTTTTATCATTGAAAGACGAAAATCGAATCACCATATTAATATATGTTTTAATCCTTTCTATAGCATTTTTAATTATTTTTCATCAAAGATGATTTATCTATTACAATTCTTAAACAATTTCAACATCTTTTATCTATAATAATTTTTTTGTTTGTATGAAAATTTTTTTTTTAAAGACTATCTATACGAGACGCTGGAAGCGAAAATCCTCGTACCGCTGCTTTCATGTCACACATGATCATATGAGAGTAAAAATTTCGAAGACTGTGTTAAAATAAGATTTCTGTATAAACCAATGGCTTCTGTTATTCATTATAGGCATTTGACTTTTGTTTTACGTATATCGTTTTATGTAGATTAACAAGAATTTTCTTTTGGTTTTATATTGATTTCATGCTTAAGTCTTGAACAATGTTTTGTGCTAAAATTTTTTCCGGAATTGTGTTCACAGTAAGGTACCCATGTTTTAAAAAACTAAAATGTTAGAGTTATTCAAATGTTTTCTGAGTCAAGCGTCGACCCAAAACGAATTTGGTCCTGAAGAATATAAATATTGTTTAATCCGTTGAAATACAATCTCCCAGAACAAAACTCTGCATTTATAAACTATGTTTAACATTTTTCTAAATATATCTATGGGGGAAGAATCATTATTTTTAATTGAGTTGGATATACTGGATTCATTGTTGTATATGATTAACTTAATATTTTGCATAATTTAATAATATAAATAAATTAGATTTTCAATTTTTAGTATATTATAATTTATAAACCGTATATATATATATATATATATATATATATATATATATAAAACTAAGAACGTTATTTATCTTCTCAATTTTTTCTTATATATATATATATAAAGAAAAAAACATGAAGTTATATAATACCGTGTTCTTATAGATATTTTTATTTTCCAAAATTATCTATTAAATGTAAATTACAGATCTAGGTTAATTCACCCAAAAAAACGGGAACTTTTTAACAATCCAATAAAACCAAGAGTGATGGAAGAAAAATATTTTATTCATAGTAATTGAAACCTTAAAACATGCCATTTAAAAAACAATGATGGAATTTTCATTTTTTAAAAATCACGTCCTGTAGATGGCGTCTTCCTGTACGAATGCATTCTTGAAATCTGCTGTTGACATTCCTCATTGACTGCTGCAACATCTCAGCTGGGATACTGTGAATTTCATCTTGAATTCTGAATGGCGGAATGTTTACTTGCTTAATGTCACCGTCTCGTGGTGTTGCCACTTGCTCATGTCTGGCAATACGCACTTAAATAATTCCCGTTTTTTGGGGTCAGCCTGTACATACAAATCCCAGTCACAGAGACGTTAATATTCTTCTGTTCATATCCTTACCTTTCTTATTCTTTAGTGCCAACGATGATTATGAAGTTTGCCATTTAGATTACGTTATTCCTATTAAACATGGATATTTTACTATTTAACTTCTTTATTTGGCTGATTGATGACAAGTATAAAAAAAACACCCGCGCAAACGTAGGGCAAATATCAGTTGAAAATGTCCTTTTTTTACGACACTAACTCTATAATTTTATTATCTTTGTTGTTATAATAACAAAGACAATAAAATTATTTTACTGTCACACGTTCATTGTGGCAGCTGTTGGAAAAATTAGGCTCGTAAACAGTTGTTACAGAGTTGTCATCATATTGTATCCAATTAATGGAGCCCAAAGCCGGATTAGACTACTCAAAAAAAAAAAAAAAAGAAAAATAAAACATGCACAACAAAAACATACACGTAATTCCTGAGGCCGGTAGATATAGATTTAAACAGTTTCAAAACTGTTGTAACACGCGTATCCGCAAAATACTACGTTTAAAAGCGTTACCTCAACAGATTCGCGATACCTAAGGTTTAAAATGAATTTTTGAAAATGAAAAATCTTTTGAAAAAAGCTTTTATTTCAGTTTTAATTTCAAGCTAAGAGATTAAATTTAATACTTACAATAACTAAAAATAATTTCCTCTATTTCAAAACTAATTTAAATTGACTGTAAAGAGTTTTCGTTTTGGAATTGCTAACAATTGCAGATTTTATCGCCATTTTAGACCTCTTGCATGACAAACTTTATTTAAAAAAAAAAACTTTCAAAACCAAAATATATTTTTTTGAAATTTTATTTGAGGAATGTTAGCTTATTTAAAGTTTAATTAATCTGATATGAAAATAATATTATTTACTTTTAGTTCAAAATATCGCAGAAACGAATTTTTTAACACAGGGGTGCAACTGTCGTATTCATTACGCAAAAATGAAAATAACACTGACATCTCATTTTAACAGATATATTTGCCAAAATCACAGAAAAAATATCTTGCAATACTAAAGAGTAAATTTATTCAATAAAATCATCATTGGCTTTAACAACGGCCTCCAAAGACGTCGGAATCTCCTGTAACTCTTCTGGACTATCTAGAAGTTTTTGAATGCTGTCATAATCCTTCCATTCAGTTCATCTTTGGTGTTATAATAATAATGAAGGAGACTGCAGGCTGAGGAGTTAGGTGGCTAGATGTAAGAGGTGAGGTGGTCGCAAAAATTGTCTGACTAGGTTATCCTGCTTGCGTGGCATATTGAGAATCCTGTCGGCAGACATAGGGTCTTCCAGCAGCCACCTAAACTCAGACCCAGAGCAGTACTACCTCAAGGCATTTGATGTAGTCTTCCGCGTTGAGTCTGAGGCCTTCACCAACAAATTCCGGAGTTCTTTTTTATCAGAACGACCAGAGTGGGTTTTCCGAACTGACGTACTTTCGTAATCACTATTAAACTCATGTAACTCTTTCCGAATCCTCTGCACTGTCCTCAGATTGACACCCAAACAGTCTGAAATGCTCGTATTGAAGCTTCCATCGTGAATGCCAAGCAGAACAGCATGCCGTTCCCAAATTTATGGCGGAGTGAATTGCGACATGGTGCTTGTTTCTAAAAAACAGTCCCCAGCTGAACCTACTATACTGTGCCGTCGGAAAAAAAAAATTAATTTTAAAAAAAAAAAATGCATGCGCGAAATTAAAATATAAAATAACGACAATTTATCCATCGCACACTGTAGGTGTTTATTTAAGGTGTTGATTTGTTGACAGCTTAACTGAAAGGCGGAAGTTTATCTAATCTTTTTCTCCGGCGACATATATGTAAAATTACTTGAGGCATGAACGCCATTTTTATAAAATTTTAACTACTCAATAATCTTAAAAATTTAGGAAAATATTCACCGTAATTTAATGTTTTATTGAATTTTAGGTACTTGGTTTTAATTCTACTATAGTTATAACTCTTATTTTCTGATAATGTCGTGTATGGACGTCCGTATTTACAAAAAAATTGGCGCCTTTATACACAAAAAAAAAAAAAATTATTTTTATAATATTGGGAACTGCTGAAAACACGAGTCGTGTTTAATTAGCCTCGTCAGATCGAGGCTTTCATGGATGTCGGTCATGGCGCCAAACTCGTTCAGAAATAGTTAAATTGTCAACTGTATGCAACCGCTTTCTCAGATGAATGTTTAACAATGGTATCGAGCGAACAAAGCCTGTAGGACCTTACTTTTCGAACATTGTTGACAGAATCACAAACAATCACTTGAGAACTTTCAACAGCTAAAATGGAAATCACATGTAATTCGAAGAGAAAATAATAACATAATTAAAATGGTGATGTTACCTTTCCGCACTATTGCAAACAAAAGGTTAGGAAGGAAACTGCCATCAATACTGGAATGAACGATAATAGTTACTGGACTTAAAAATTTATTTACTTGAAAAATTGTTTTAAGTGAAAGATTTCATAAATTCCAGCCGACAGCAGTACTGGTCAATGAATGCCGAATGTTTCCTTATAAGGAAACAACTAATATTACCATTATCATCCTTTAACATTTGTTCGTCGAATTTGGGGCAAACATTTTTTTCGTCAGATTTGGGGCGAAAATTTTTTCGTCCAGTTTGGGGGAAAAAATTTTTTGCTGTTATTTTTTTTTTTAAACACGTGTAAAATGTTGTTAATTTTTAAGCATCGTCTAGGATTCCATATCAAAACGCCCTCGATAGAAGACATTTTTTAAAATAGGTGTCCGATATTTCTCTTGCTTAAAATGTTAAGTTCCAAGAAAAGAGAAACTACGGAAGGAATTGGTTCAAGTATTCACCAGTTAAAATTTTAAACGTTTCAGGAATAAATCGTTCATCTTCAGTAGATAAATACGAGGCACGTCGATGAAATGCAATAATAAATAAGTCTGTTAGATTGTTATTACAATTTATAGTGAGCTAGGTCCTTACTAGATGCGTTACAATTGTAGTCTCGTGCCAGCCTAACCAAACAAACTATTTTTCTACCCACTTTTTATATGTACTGTTTTTATCAATGCCTTTCCTTTTTAAATACTTTCTAAAAATAGTTTGAATGTATTATCTTTTTTATTCCGATATGAAGCGTCCAAACAAACACTGATCTTCTTAACACTCTTAATCATTCATTATTTATCCATTATTTGATCGACCTCACCCAGTTTATATTTGCAAAGATGCACTCGACCAACTGCTACCGACACGAACGCAAATATCTCTTAAAGAAAAATATACGTCAATCGGTAAGTGATTTGCCAGTTGGCAATTTCCCGTGCCTACATTTGACATTTCCAACTCATCCATGTACACAAATAAGGTGTCTTTGTTTAAAAAAATAAATATGCCTTTATACATATATATATATATATATATATATATATATATATATATATATATATATATATTGTGTGTCTGTGTATGTGTGTGTGTACTCGCTTAAACAACAAGGCTTTATTTTTTTTTTTTTTACTAATATTCACGACATATAAGGCTCAAAAGCCACACAAGGTAGAGGGTTACTAAATGAGGTATGTGATATGAAACTAAGAAGAGGAAGTAGAACGTGAATGTTATGAGGATATGGAGGTTAGATAACGATTGATTCTAGACTTGAATGGGTTAAGAGTCTGTTCCATAAAGTAGCGGTTCCGGGAAAGAAGCTCTTTCTGTGGAACTTCCTTCTTACCAATGGAATACGGAGGGGATGACGGTGATTCAACTCTGTGGACGTAGCAAGGCACGTCCTAGCTGTATAGGTGAAGAACTACTGGAAGTAGTAGGGGCTGTATCGGAAGATTCGCGATGGGGAATATTGACTGAAGATTAACGATGGGATTGAAATTTCGCGCCTATCGGAAAATAGGGACCACACGAAAATGTTTAGTAAAACTAACGATTTTATATATCCATTTACAGTAAATTTCGGAAATTAGGCTGGAAAAAAAAAAATAGTAATTATAGGTTTATATTAGCCCCATCTGCATTTGAATGGGTTAATCATGAGAAAAGTCCTGAATATTTACTCAGAAGCTGTGGAGGGCCTGATCGCCCACGTTCGAAAGGGATATGGTATATTGAAGATGTTTATTTCTGGAGTTGACTTCAGTCAACTAAAATCGCAGAAATTGAAACTGCGAATAAGGAAACTGTGAATAAGGAAAACAACTACACACATTAATTACACACATACACACACACATATATAACACGCATGCACACACACACATATATATATATATATATATATATACATATAATACGCATACACACACACACACACACACACACATATATATATATATATATATATATATATATATATATATATACATAGCAAGATGGTAACTATTTATCTTAGTTTTTGTTTTCAATTATTTATTATTGTATAAGCGCTTTCCCAATTCCAAAATTCGCAGATGGTGGCTAATGAAATTGAAAGAAAAATCTAAACAACGATTCAGTGTCATCATCTTTTCCTAGTTAAATAGATACGTTGCTCAGTACACAGTCGGTCTTGTGTTGTTTCCTTCAGGTTTTAGAAGACTACGGCTCTCCACAACTTCCTCGCAGAGGTTACATTTCCCTAATTGGCTTGAATCAGAGCTTGACGAATATAGAATGGGGTTATTTACCAGAAATATTGATATAAATGTTTACTTACTTTTGATTCAATGCCATATAGTTGGAGGATTGGGAGTAAAAAGAGTTTGCACCAACTTTCAGAAGAAATGAATGGTCCCGCTAACCAAGATAATCGGCATTTGAAATTCTGGTTTATAATTGAGATATGTAAATAGCTCCAAAGTAGTAATATTTCAATAAGGATATTGAATATTTTACATGTATGGTCATTTTACAATATAAGTTATTTTTAGTAAGTACGCGCCTTTGTGTTGCTATCCTTACTTTATTTATTTTTTCTTTTTCTTTTAACAGTGAAATTACTAACAACCGATTGAGAAGTCCTACTAAAGAAGAAAATTCCATTAAAAAAATAATTGCTGATTTCGTATAGAATATAGTTTATTTAGACTTGCACGAAACTACAATTATAACACATCTAGTAAGCATCTAGGTCGCTACAAATTGTAATAACAGTCTAATACACTTATTTATTATTGAATTTTATTGACGTGCCCCGTATTTATTTACTGAAGATGAAAGATTTATTTCTGAAACGTTTTAAAATTTTAACTGGCGAATATTTTAATATTTTGCTGATTACGTATCAGGTACGAAACTGAAGCTAGCAAATGTGTATTCGTAAAAAGTCCCGACGAGAAATGTGCTTTCATTAAATAGGCAATTCAAACCATGCTCTATTCTTGGTCTGGTAGAGCCACATTTCGATTATGGAAGCAATTTCCCCGATGGAAAAATGAATACAAGTTCGATTGCTGTTCGAAGCACAATCTTTAGTAGTCTATTTAGGCAGGTTTTATTAATTTCACTATTTAAAGAAAAAACAAAACAGTGATATCAACTCAAACACGTGTACCCACTAAAAATAACGTTTATATTAATAAGAAATAATATCGATTAAAATATCCTTTCAAAATTATGCAATATCTTATAAACTTTACAAGAACCAAAATTCGCAGATGGTGGCTAATAAAATTGAAAGAAAAATCTAAACAACGATTCAGTGTCATCATCTTTTCCTAGTTAAATAGATACGTTACTCAGTACACAGTTGGTCTTGTGTTGTTTCCTTTCAGGTTTTAGAAGATTATGGTTCTCCACAACTTCCTGTTTTTTGTTACTGTTAACCTTTTCCAATCCTTCTTTTGTCCCTGTTCTGTCAACCCCTAATACAAACTCATTAAGTAGGTTATATACCGTTTCCTTTATATCTCTTACTTTCTGTATGTCCTGTGAGCGTTTAATTCTCTAGGCCCTCTTCTCTCATGATGCGTCCCAGATATTTCTATCATCTCTTTATGAATGTATGTGTATGTTTCTTTGTTTTTCATATTATCCTTAAGGCATCGTCCTTGCTCAAATGTTCAGCTCATGGAGTTCTTGACATTCGTTGGTATAATATTATTCTCACTCAATCTTTTATTCATCTGTGGGAGAATTGTCCAGCATTCACTATAATATAGGAGATTAGGTATTATACAATCGTTCAGTACTCTTTTATTTTCTTCTAACGTTTTTTTCTGTCGCTTCATACTTGGCTTAGTTTCAGGAAGTTATTTTTCGTCCTTTCTAGGCGACTTCAGATGTATGTGTCATATTCCTGGTATCTGTTACATTAAGCAGCCAGTCAAATTCCTGCAAATGTATGATGATAACGTCATTAATTCATAGCTTGCTTTTCTGCTGCTGGTGGCCATGTTTTCTATCTTCTCACGGTCAATAGTCTTTTTCTTATTGCTTTCTGTTACCAACTTGTCTAAGAGCCCTTTTCAGTCTACAATCTACTTGTCATCCGCATACCGTATATTGTTAAGTCTACGTTCGACGATAATAACTCCTGGTAGGACTTCTAGCTCTTTTCAGGAACGCCTCACTTTATAAATTGAATAAATCCGGGAAGGAAACTGTACTTTTTATGTATTCATGGAACTCACTCTCAATCAGTACTATTATTCACAGAATTAGTGAGGCACAAGAAAATAAATACACCCTAAAGACCATAGAATTAGATATTTCGAAGGCCTTCGAAAAAGGTGTGGCACAAAGGATTATTGCTAAGCTCTCCAGCTATGGAATCACTGGAACAGTGTTTTCAATAATAAAGTCCTTCCTAACGGGTAGGTTCCTGAAAGTAGTTGTTAACGGCCAATCCTCCGGCCGCCGTCCCCAAGGTTCACTTCTCGGACCGACCCACTTTTTATTTTACATAAATGTTCTTCCTAAAAGTATACCCAGATCATTTTTTAATATATGGGTACAACTCTAAAACTCGTGATGACCAGAGATTGACAGCCGTTCTGTCATTCGATCTTGCTCGAACTTCTTAGCAGGAGGGGACTGGCTGGTTACATTCCATCATCGCCGATCGGGCCACGAACAACCACCAGTCAAAATGAATGTGTTATAAAATAAAATAAGACATATCTCGGCTGATTTGCAAGCAAATAAACTAACATACTCAAGAGCGAGAGCCGGATGTGAACAGGACAAGGCCCCGTCACAAAATGACCATTATCGTCTTTTAAAATGTTTAAATTCAAATCTAAAATTCAAACAGATTTTAAAAAAATACCCATTTTATTTTAACCAAAAAAAATATTTTTCTTCCTTAAAGGGTTAATTAGGCGAACTTTTTAAATTAAATATATATACATATACTGCGATTATATCAAAATCTAATTTTTATATATATATTCAATTGCTAAGGAATACATTGATTTAAGATAAAAACAAATTAATTTTAGCCAGGAAAATTTAGATTTATTATGTTTGCCGGTAGGAAATATCCTTATTGAATCTATCTAACATTTTTTGTTTGAGGAATCTAATAAAAGATCCAACTGATACATTAATACTATCTCTTGATTAATATAAGATCTCCAAATATCTAATCATCTGAGACCATTATCTATCCTATCTATCTATCTATCTATCTCATCTATATCATCTATCTATCTATCTATCTATCTATCTCAGTCTATCTATCTCTTTTCTTTCTATCTATCTCTAATCTGTCTATCTATCTATCTTTATCTATCTATCTATCTATCTTCTATCTCTTCTTTCTATCTATTATCTATCTATCTATCTATCTATCTATCTATCTATCTATCTATCATTATCTATCTCCACCTATATCTATCTATCTATCTGTCTATCTATCTATCCTATCTATCTATCTATCATTATCTATTTCAGTCTTTTTTCTATCTATCTGTTTATCTATCTCAGTCTGGTCATTATCTATTTATCTATCTATCTATCTATCTCTATCTATCTATCTCCGTCTATTTATATCTATCTATTTCTTTATCTCAATTCTATCTTATTCTATCTTATTATCTATCTATCTATCTATCTATCTATCTATCTATCTATCTATCTCAGTCTCTATATCTATCTGTCTATCTTCTATCTATCTATCTATCTATCTATCTATCTATCTATCTCAACTGTTCGTATTAAATATTATTTCGTAATCTATCTAAAGTGGCACTATCTATCAGGTTAGGAGCATCAATGAGATCTATCTCAGATTTTTACAGTGATAAACGATCTGCTATCAATGGTCAAAATATAAAAACAAATCAATCAACTGGTTAACGACGAATTGCCCATTACCTCCATCGTCTAATTTACGGGTCAAAAACTGCTGACGAGAATAAAAGTTCTGGACTCTCAGGGAACGACCCATCCTGTTCTAGGATCTATATATCTATCTATCATTCTAATTCATTTTCTATCTATAACATTAGTTTCTATTAACAAAACATTCACATTCAAATCTAATAAATTGCCAGACACACTTAACATTTATAGAAATCGTGTGTGTATTTTTTACATACTTCATATCAAAACATGATTTATTGAAAAATTTTCGTCATGGCTGAAAAAATAAATATAAATTATTTGAAACAATTACATCAATAAAAACAAGATATTATTTTATCTATCTATCTATCTATCTATCACCCCCAATGCGATATTGTTGAAACGAAACGCTATCTAGGAATGTCCATGTTTTGAAAATGTACGTTTCAAATCGCAGCATTTTTGAAACAAAGATATTATGATGGATACTTTTGTATTTTTATTGGGCCGATATTTCTTTTAAAATTCTACGATGGCAATGGGTTGATTTTTACATACACTCACACAAAGAAAGAAAAAGAAATTCGGTTAACCATGTATTTGTAGACTATCTTCCCTTCAACACTTTTTAGGTGGTCTGGCTCATCTATCTAAATAGTCTATGATTATATTAAATATATATATATATATATATATATATAATGTTAATATTCAGACATCCTGACTCCAGAGGTTTGTACAGCAAACTTTTCTACTCCATCTCTTCTGGAGGTTGTCTTGTTTACTGTTTATATTTGTTCTGATTTTTGTTATATGCAATTATCATTGATTCTATGTAAATAAATAGTCCTGCCTGTGAATGCTGGATAATTTCCTCCATGTAATGAAAAAAAACAGACTTTAAACAGCAGAAAGAAAGTTGTTCAACAGAAATTAAACAAGAAAATTTCAATGGACCGAACATATCAGTAACGGTGAAGTTTTGGAAAAAATAAAACAAGATGGAAACTTATACATCAGGAAGAGTTTGTTAAAATTTCTGAAACCCAAAGTGAAGAAAGAGGGCTTGGAAAATCTGATTGTCGAGAAGGACAGGTTGAAGACAAGAGAGACAGAGGAAAACAAAATATAACATATTTATTCAGCTTACTTGGATTTGGATGGCAGAACATTGTTTAGGATGTCGTTAAAAAGAAGAAAAAAATGTATTAAAGCTTGGACATGGAAATTGTCATGAGCCATGATCGCCAATTTTCTTTGAAAGTTCAGGGAAACATGTCGAACTGAACCCTTTATTCTAATGTAATGTGTATCTAAATTTAATGGATGTTAGGACAGTTATTTCCTGTTAAAGGATTCCAAGTTCCATAAAAAGAAGAATATTAATGCATTCATATTACCTGATTTTGTCCTTGTGCTAGAGTGCACCTTGCACAGTGTAATATATTCTGTAATAGAGTTTAACAAAAATAAACGTTATCGATACCATATTCAGGAGACTTGTTTCTATATCTCTGTTAAATAATCTATCTAAACGTAAATTATCTCATCTTCTGTTTCTGTCTGTTCACGTCATTGCTTTTTTTTCTGTTATTCATATTTAACTGTTAGTTAAATATCCAAAGAAACAATTTCTCAACTCTCCGATCGATCTATCGATGTGACCATAAGTCGATTTAATTTCGGTCTATCTATCTATCTAACTATCTATCTATTATTCATAGTCCACTGTTCTATGGTATCCATCAATCCTATCTATCTATCTATCTATCTATCTATGGTTGCCACATTGGAATCTCAGTCCATTCATCTCTTATATTTTCTAAGAGGACAGATACTATACTTTCATATCTGGTTTTACACACTGTGTCAAAAGTTGTTTTTTTAGTCTTTGCTCACACGCGTACATCTATCTATAAAACATATCTATCTTACGATGCTGAACAATAATTAGCAGATATCTATTCTTTATCCTTATCTTATCTATTCATATGTTTTTATAAATGATCCATACATCGATCTTATTGGATCTTTTGGTCTTATTAATCACAAGCAAACATATCTCTAGCAGTCGTTTACGATTTATCAACGTCCTTAATTCAATAAAAAAAAAGGATATTGTGAGATCTCAGTCTACCTCATTATCTATCTATCTAAGCCTATATATAAGTCTATCTATTTCACAGTCTGTTCATATCAGAAAGACACACTGAGTTACATAGTAAGCTTTTTAACACTATTTATGTAACCTTTTGATAATATATCTTTCTTACAAAGAAAGACAAAGATATTCACTGTTTTTTTCTATGGTCCCATATTTTCATGGATACATAAACATATTCATCTCTAAGAAAAATATTGATAAAAACGTTTATCAATAAAATTCCTTTCCAAACATCTAGATTCTTTTCTCTGAGCATGTCCTTTTGGATCCATGAATTATCCAAAAAACATGATAGAAAATGGGTCTATATTTCTGAGATGAGGTATTTTGTAACATATTTAGCTATTATTCATCTATTGAGGAACTCATCTTTGTCACCATATTTATTACAACGTTTTCTATTGTTGTACGCTCTCTTCCTTCTTCAAATTTGGAATGTCGAACTGAACCCTTTAATTCGTTCACTGGGGTAGACTGATCTATATCCACGTGCCATATTTAATGGATATCATATATATATATATATAATTCCCTCTTCAAAGTTGTAAAAGGAACTGGGTATTGAATTCAGAGCAAATCCTTTGGTCCTGTCCTGGATCTATCCATTTGCCGTTTATCCTCTGCTAGAAACTTGGAATAAAAAATTTCAACAGCTTCTTTACAGCAGAAAGATCTCGAATCAGTTGCGGCAATATCGGAGGACAGAGGCAATTTTTAAGGAAAATTTTGGTAGTGCGGTGTCCAGCCCTGAAGAACAGCTGCCACAGGCACACACCTTTCATGGAACTAAAGAGGATCGGTATATGTTTTTTAATAGAAACCTGTTTTGCAACCAAAATAAATGCAGTAAGGCTCGGTTTTTATTTTATTTTATTTTATTTTTGTCCTTGGATTTGAGAAATGTTTATGATTGATTATGGATTGATTGTATTACATCACGTCTCAGTGGAAGATGAGGTAAATATTCTGTAGAACCAGATTTCTTTGTATTTCTTTTGATAAAAGGGTCAACCAATTCCTATAACTCAGGAATAGTTATTAGTTTCTATGCAATAGAACCAGAAGAGAAATATATTTCATTGATAAATTGAACCAATTCCTATAACTCAGGAGTGAATGAAATGTATTATAATATTTGTCAATCTTTGGCTTAATAAAACTATTCATCTGTGGAGGAGAGTTAAATTAATATATATAAAAATATCACTATATATATATTTTAAAATAAAACTCATATAATATATATATATATATATATATATATATTTGCCGTTGAATTCTTAAATGTCATGAATGAGGTTGTTTTCGAAGAATATGTGTTATGGGAATGTGAAGATTTACAGGTATAAGAATGATATATATATATATATTATATATATATATTGAAGTTATTTTTCTTTTTAGTGTTTTGGAAAATCACCAAAAATTGGTTCGAATAAATCAATTGTTTTTCTCTTCTAAAGATGGTTAAACAGAACAAATAAATCATATATAATATAAATATATGATATATATATATATATATGCATAAAAGAGATACATTGTTTCGGTTAAGAATGTCAGTTCAAGAAGAAAACAATTGTTTGTCGTATTTGTAAGATGAACGGAATATTTTGTCCTCATCGATCTCACTTGCCTAAAAATATATTGAAATCCATTCATCGAAAAAGGTCCAGGAAATTTTGTTGGCTCATTTCAAAAGCCATCATTATTTTCCGGTATAAATATATATAATTGATATAACCTTAGATCTCTACTTATGCTATTTATGGAATGATGAAATCCGTATGTGTAATCTGCTTTCTTTGAAAATTCTTTCTAGGGAGACATTCATTTTTACATAATTTAATGTCAAAATAAATGAATAAATAGGATGTGTAATGAAAAAGAAAAGCAAACCACTCAATAAACAAATTATGAATAAAGAGGATTTTCTGAAAAAATTATTGACCGTTCATTGAAGTAGTCAAAAATGTTCGATAAAGCTAGATGTATCGCATAAAATCCCAAAATTCAGTTAAAATCTTGTTCGAAAAAGAATAGAATAACTTCCTTTTAGACGTGGATTGAATACAGAAAATTAGACAGTTCATTACAAGCTTTTAGTCTCCCAAAAGCTCTTGTCGGAACCACTAAAAAATTAAATAAAAAATACTGGCATATAAAGATGTCTTTAATGAATACACATAAGGGGTCAATATCATACAAAAAACAAAAAGCATGTGTGTTTGTGTGTTTTTCTTTTTATAATAAGTATATTTTCGAACAAACCATTTTAGGATTTCAAATATTTTTTGTTTGGAATTAAAGGATATGTTACGAATCCCAAATATTAACCTAAAATTCTTGTCTTTATTAAATTTCGACTGTAGATCTTTTTAATGTTTCCCAATATTTTTATATCAAAACAGGATTTTTTTTTTCAAACAATTAAATTTCTTCGGTTATAAAAGTCCGTCTTTCATAAAAAAAAAAAAAAAATATATACACTGACCCCAAAAAAATATAGGGAACTTTTTTTAACAATCCAATAAAACCAAGAGTGATGGAAGAAAAATATTTTATTCATAGTAATTGAAACCTTAAAACATGCCATTTAAGAAACAATGATGGAATTTTCATTTTTTTTAAAATTACGTCCTGTAGATGGCGTCCTCCTGTACGAATGCATTCTTGAAATCTGCTGTTGAGATTCCTCATTGACTGCTGCAACATCTCAGCTGGGATACTGTGAATTTCCATCTTTAATTCTAAATGGCGAAATGTTTACTTGCGTCATCCATCCTATATAAATTTTTTGATGCAATAATTTATTTTGCCTAAAGTTTTGCTCGAGATACAACTTCATTATGATGGATGTCGATAGGATGAAGCAAGAAACAGAATTATTCATGTGTGTGGCGGCAGCGTATCTTTTCATATTCCATACAAGGATAAATGATTAAAAACAATATGCCATCTTACCCATTTATTAAATACTAAATTCATCCGAAAATAATCATTGCACTTATTTGTAAAATTCCTGAACAAAAGAGATCGTTAATGTTATCTTTTAAACGAATTTCCTGCCGCCGTGACGTGGTTTCAAGTCTTTTAACAAATATTTTTAGACAGTTTCTCATAACCAAAAAATAGGATTAGACTAGCAGATAGGGCTTTTTTTGCTAATGCCATTAGACGTTTCTTCTATTCTAATATTTTTTCTTCTTGGTCTCTTTTTGGTTTCTTTCTTTTGCCTTTTAATAGTAATAAATCGCCATCTTCTGTTTTGCATTCAAGGAAACAGACTTGTTTTTTTTTGGTTTTTTCGAAGGGGGATTTTTTTTTGATTTTGGGGTTTTTCTTTGCCTCATTTTTCTGGTGCTGTGCTTAACCCCTCGTCTTAGTGGCAAAGAATTGCTTGGGATGAAATGATTAAAAAAGCAGAATATAAATTTGTTAATGTCGAGCGAAAAAGATACTTATTTGTAAAAATTTATTTCTTCATGTTAAACGAATATCAAGGTATTTTTTTTACCAAAATAGCATCCTTTTTTAATGCCATTAGTTTTATTTTTCTTCTTCTTGGTTCCTGTTTGTTTTTTCTTTTTTAATATTCGTTTGTTGGAAACAGACTTGTTTGTTGGATGAATCTTTAAAAAGCTTGCTCGCTCTTCTAGCAAAGAATGCTGGAAGTTATGGAAAAAAGCTCTATCTCTTTCTGGTCTGTCGACGATATATATATTATATTTCCATGTATAGTATATTTTCTTTGTGTTTGTTATATTAAAGGTATATATAATCTTTCTATATATTGTTTCTCTCTCTCTCTCTATAAGAGATACCCGGATATAATATGTGATATTATATATGATATATATATATATATATATGTGTTACCCGGATATAAAGAACCCGATATAACCATTTTAAGAAGAACCCGATATAATCTATAAAATAGACCAAACCCGGATATAAGAGGAACTCGATATCCTTAACCAGTTAAGTATCTTTATATATATATATATATATATATATATATATATATTATATGTTATGTGTGTGTGTGTGTGTGTCTGTGTGTGTATATATATATATATATATATATATATATATATATATATATATAGAGAGAGAGAGAGAGAGAGAGAGAGGGCGATTTCAACTATAAAAGTGAGACCTTGCCGCCAATCTAGTACTGCCATAAATTCATAAAGTCTAGGCACCATAGAAGAAAGTTAAGGATCTTAAAAGTGGGATCTTAAAAGAGGGCAAATCGAATAAGTTTTAAAGAGTCCTGATTCTACATTTTTTTTTTTTATCTGGTACTGTCATTAATTATTTTTTAAATAAGCCATTCTAATGGATAACCTCACAATTTGGGAATCATGAACCGAGTTCGAATTTCATGTTCGTTACATTCACTTTTTGAAAAGACACGGATTCACCAACTATGGGCTAAATAGTAGGGAAGCCTTGGCCCTTCAGCCTTGAATAGCAACAAGTCTACGAGAAGGACAACACTGACTTCAAAAGTGAAAAACACGCTACTGTACAGCTAATGATAGAGCTGTGAAGTTTACAATGATTCCCTCATCCCGACTGTGGTTGGTCTTGATTAATTAGTATTCGCCGGTAAACATTATTTTTAAATACACAATTTTTAAAACTCTTTTCCTTTCTATTTATTTTCTATATTGAGACAAAAAGACTTTTGTTCACGTATAGAATCTAATATTTTGAAAAAAAATTAAAGCAGAAAAATAAAGTTTTCTTATTTATCTTAAAATTAATGGCATTATTTTTAGACAAATGATGCAGCTAATCTCAATAGTATTGTCAAAGACTGAGATCAAAAAGTTAAATGTCGTCTTCTGTTTAGAAAGGACGAAGGACAAACTACAAGAAGGCATAATGGGTCATCAGTCAAATGATGAGAACGAAATGCAAATTACAGGTCATCCATACTAAAATCAAACAGGTACATAAATTTAAATATCTGGGAAGTGTTCTGACAGAGGACGTAAAGTGCGACACTGAGATCAAAGACTTATTGAGATGGCCAAAGATGCATTCCAAAAGCTAAGCAGAGTATTAAAAGACAGAAAATTTCACTTAAATCAAAGAAAAAAGTACTGAACACTTACGTGATATCTATCCTCTTGTATAGCAGCGAATACTGGACAATCTCCCCAAAGGATGAAGAAGAGACTTGAAGCAAGAGAAATGTGGTTCCTACAGAAGGATGCTGAGGGTACCCTGTCTCGAGCAAGTGAACAAGAACGAGGTTTGAAGAGAGAACGGAAACAAAAATGAAACTTATACTTTGTTGAGGCAGTTGAAATTTCTGGTACATGTAAAGAGAAGGAGGGATTGGAAACTTGATACCACAGGACAGATTGAAGGAAAGGAGAAAACATACTTGATGGGCTTGAGAAATGGATGACAGAACAGGGTTTTGAAGAAATAGCAAAAAGACAAAAACTCATCAAGAGCTACAAGGGACAGGAACATGGGAGGACCATGATTGTCTACGTCCTGAAGGAACACGGTACATTAAAAAAAAGAAGTTTAGGTCATCTGTTCGTGAAAATATAGTTAATCATTGTGTTCTATTTTATTGATTAATTGATTGGTTTCTGTGGTCCATCGACCCATTACAGGCTATTTAAAGCTGGCTGAGTGATACAAGTTTTACTAATTTTACCCATAGATGGGAGAAGTGGTGGATATCTTTCCAATAATATTTGCGCGTAAGTGAATTGTGACAAACCAATTCAATTTGAAACGGCTCTCCGATTAACTACTGTAGCCAATTACCCATTACACAACCCGCACATCCAACAATTACAGCACCTGGAATTCCCCAAGCAGTCACCCATCTAGTTACTAACCAGGCTCGAGGTTGCTTAAATTCGGTGAATATACGGAAACCGGTGTTTCAAAAGTACTCTGATGTGACCGTAAGCCGAGTTTTACTTTTCACCTGTGTAATTTTGTTAGTACATGTATAATTTTTTATGGGCCCATTTAGTAATTTTTTTTTTAATTCTGATTTGGTGCAGAAATTCTCTTCTACTAACTACTATTTTAATCCAACCTCTTTCTCGCAACGTGGCATCGTCATTATCAAAGAAAATATTAAATAAAAGTTCAGCATTCAATGCTATATAGGAGGATTGATATTACATAACAGTTCAGTATTCAATATTCAATGTTATATATAGGAGGAGGATTGATATTACATCACATATAGGAGGATTCATCACAGTTCAGTATTCAATGCTATATAGGAGGATTGATATTACATCACAGTTCAGTATTCAATGCTATATAGGAGGATTGATATTACATCACAGTTCAGTATTCAATGCTATATAGGAGGATTGATATTACATCACAGTTCAGTATTCAATGCTATATAGGAGGATTGATATTACATCACAGTTCAGTATTCAATGCTATATAGGAGGATTGATATTACATCACAGTTCAGTATTCAATGCTATATAGGAGGATTGATATTACATCACAGTTCAGTATTCAATGCTATAATGGAGGAGGATTGATATTACATCACAGTTCAGTATTCAATGCTATATAGGAGGATTGATATCAAGTAGCATTCAATGCATCACATCACAGTTCAGTGTTCAATGCTATATAGGGAGGATTGATATTACATCAGAGTTCAGTATTCAATGCTATATAGGAGGATTGAGATTGATATTATTCATCATATTTTTCAATGCTATATTGGAGGATTGATATGACATCACAGTTCAGCATTCAATGCTATATAGGAGGATTGATATTACATCACAGTTCAGTATTCAATGCTATATAGGAGGATTGATATTACATCACAGTTCAGTATTCAATGCTATATAGGAGGATTGATATTACATCACAGTTCAGAATTCAATGCTATATAGGAGGATTGATATTACATTCACATATAGGAGGATTGATTCAGCATTCAATGCTTTCTATAGGAGGATTGATATTACATCACAGTTCAGCATTCAATGCTATATAGATTGATATTACATCACAGTTCAGCATTCAATGCTATATAGGAGGATTGATATTACATCACAGTTCAGCATTCAATGCTATATAGGAGGATTGATATTACATCACAGTTCAGCATTCAATGCTATATAGGAGGATTGATATTACATCACAGTTCAGCATTCAATGCTATATAGGAGGATTGATATTACATCACAGTTCAGCATTCAATGCTATATAGGAAGATTGATATTACATCACAGTTCAGCATTCAATGCTATATAGGAGGATTGATATTACATCACAGTTCAGCATTCAATGCTATATAGGAGGATTGATATTACATCACAGTTCAGCATTCAATGCTATATAGGAGGATTGATATTACATCATCACAGTTCAGCATTCAATGCTATATAGGAGGATTGATATTACATCACAGTTCAGCATTCAATGCTATATAGGAGTTCAGATTGATATTACATCACAGTTCAGCATTCAATGCTATATAGGATCTGATATTACATCACAGTTCAGCATTCAATGCTATATAGGAGGATTGATATTACATCACAGTTCAGCATTCAATTTCTGTTCATTCAATGCTATAGGAAAGATTGATATTACATCACAGTTCAGCATTCAATGCTATATAGGAGGATTGATATTACATCACAGTTCAGCATTCAATGCTATATAGGAGAGGTTCAGCATTGCTATATAGGAGGATTGATATTACATCACAGTTCAGCATTCAATGCTATATAGGAGGATTGATATTATTCACAGTTCAGTATTCAATGCTATATAGGAGGATTGATATTAAGTCACACAGTTCAGTTCAGCATTCAATGCTGTATAGGAGGATTGATATTACATCACAGTTCAGTATTCAATGCTATATAGGAGGATTGATATTACATCACAGTTCAGCATTCAATGCTATTCATAGGAGGATTGATATTATATCACAGTTCAGTATTCAATGCTATAAGGATTGATATTACATCACAGTTCAGTATTCAATGCTATATAGGAGGATTGATATTACATCACAGTTCAGCATTCAATGCTATATAGGAGGATCACAATGCTATATAGGAAGATTGATATTACATCATTTCAATGCTATATAGGAGGATTGATATTACATTCACAGTTCAGTATTCAATGCTATATAGGAAGATTGATATTACATCACAGTTCAGTATTCAATGCTATATAGGAGGATTGATATTACATCACAGTTCAGCATTCAATGCTATATAGGAGGATTGATATTACATCACAGTTCAGCATTCAATCTATATAGGAGGATTGATACATCATTCATGCTTATATATTTATTACATCACATGTTCAGCATTCAATGCTATATTTTGAGGATTGATATTATCACAGTTCAGCATTCAATGCTATATAGGAAATTGATATTACATCACAGTTCAGCATTCAATGCTATATAGGAGGATTGATATTACATCACAGTTCAGCATTCAATGCTTTATAGGAAGATTGATATTACATCACAGTTCAGCATTCAATGCTATATAGGAGGATTGATATTACATCACAGTTCAGCATTCAATGCTATATAGGAAGATTGATATTACATCACAGTTCAGCATTCAATGCTATATAGGAGGATTGATATTACATCACAGTTCAGCATTCAATGCTATATAGGAGGATTGATATTACATCACAGTTCAGCATTCAATGCTATATAGGAGGAGGATTGATATTACATCACAGTTCAGCATTCAATGCTATATAGGAGGATTGATATTACATCACAGTTCAGCATTCAATGCTATATAGGAGGATTGATATTACATCATGGTTCAGCATTCAATGCTATATAGGAAGATTGATATTACATCACAGTTCAGCATTCAATGCTATATAGGTCTATCTTTGATTGATTACATCACAGTTCAGCATTCAATGCTATATAGGAAGGATTGATATTACATCACAGTTCAGCATTCAATGCTATATAGGATTAGGAGGATTGATATTACATCACAGTTCAGCATTCAATGCTATATAGGAGGATTGATATTACATCACAGTTCAGCATTCAATGCTATATAGGAGGATTGATATTACATCACAGTTCAGCATTCAATGCTATATAGGAGGATTGATATTACATCACAGTTCATCACTCTATTCTTTGCTTAGATATGAAACTATCTCTTTGTTTCATTTAGGAGGACTGATATTACCATATGTTTCAATGTGTTTTCAAACCTTTGTCACATTCAATGCTTTAGGAGGATTGATATTTCAACAAAAAAAAAATAACAACTCAGGTTGCATTTTCTCTTTCTTTTTTTTTTTGTAAACACAGTGTCCCTTCAGAACGTGTGTCATCATGGCTCTCCACAACTTCCTTTTTTGTTTCTCTAAGTAACCTTTATCACTTTCCTTTTTTTTTATCCATTCATGCAAACTCTTTAAGTAGGTTCCTCACTGTTTGTCTCTTGCTTTTAATGTTCTGTGAGTGTTAGATTCTCCAAGTTCTCTTTCCTTGCTTCATATTTCCTAGAAATTTCAACTAATCATTTTGTTTCTTCGACAAAATTATAGGATTCTAATTGCAGGTTTGAGCCTACTTTGTGGTGATATAGTCTTATATTAGCTGGAGATTAGGATTTGGACCCAATTAAAACCCTGGATTTTCAAGTTTAATGATATGCTTCGTAGCTCTTGCTATATATTTAGAGATTCAGTTACTTTCCACAGGCATAACATAGCTTCCCTGTGCCTTTTCTATAAAGATTTTGATGGTAACTGTTCTGATAAACTTTCCTCTATGGTAACAAGACTTTATGAACTTAAGTGTAGTGTTAGATTAATGCAGCAAGGTCTTATCATTTTAGAAAATGGCTAGATGTAACAGTAAGTTCTATGCTAACATTTTCTTTTCTTGCATTTTAAATACAATGTCAATCATTATTTTCTGCCTTCTTAATTTCTGTTCTTTTATTTTCTTGCTCGTTAATAATGTTTATTTTTATATTCTTTCATGCTCAGTAACCCCTGACATCTTAGTAACTTTGTTACCTTGCTTTGGGTGAAATGATTACAAAAATCATATGGCATTAAATATTAGATAATTTTCTCACAAATGACTTGAGGCAACTGAAATGTGGTCCAGTATAAAATGCTGAGAATAACATTGACTGAGCATGTGAGCAATGAGAAATTTCAATAGAAGTGGATGCAAAAGAATACTTATAGTTAGAATAAAAAAATATTAACAAATTGAAACAAAACATTTGAAAGTGACTAAATTAGCCCATTTGAAGATCGGCATGTTCATATCAGGAGTTTGACCAAAAATAAAGAATTCTGGGATGATGCAAAGGAAATATAATGCCAAGACATAGAATGGTATACAGAAAACTACACAAGGAAATAAGGAACAAATGCTGATAGGCTAAAAAAGAATTGCTCAGTGAAAAATGTACAGAAATAGAGGGAATGAATATCACAGACAAAGGAGACATGCATAAAAAATAAGAGAACTAACAAGACAAAAGACATGTTCATCAACAGGCTGCATAAAATCCAACAACGGAACACTAATATTGGAGAAGGAAAAATTCTTCAGTGCTGAAATGAATATATTGGAGAACCCCTTCCAGGAAGAAAGAGAGCAATTGGCAATACACAGAAATATCAACAGACTGGAAATATTAAAACCTAAGTGGAAGCTGCACTGGCCAAATTGAAATTAATGGACATGGGGAACCCCAGGAGGAGAAACTAAAAGCTAAAGCGATAACATAACTATCAACAAGAAATTTGGGAATGCAGTTGTTCACTGCAACATCTATCAAAATGCCGACTATGTATGGCGACCACCTCCCTGTTATATGTAAGCTAAGAATGAAACTTCTGGAAACTGAAGTAGCCTAACACCAGCACCCAAAATGCAATACAACAGACTCCTGAATGACCAAACCAGAAGGTAAAATGTATGGACAATGTGAAATGACGATCCCAGGGACAAAATGGAAATGAAAACTTGAAACAGGACACACTAAGAGAAGCTTTATTGACATCAGCAAACAACATCATCCAAAGAAAAATGGACGACAAAGAAATGAATAGATCATAAATGAGATTCTCAACATGATGAAAAAACGTGACAGAAAACAATACCAAGATATGGGCACGGAATATAGAAAACTACACAATGCAATAAGGAACAAATGCAGACACACTAAAAAAAGAATGGCCCAACAAAAGTGTGCAGAAATAGAGAGAATGAGTATCACAGATAAAGGAGATATGCATAAAAAATATAAGAGAACTAAAAGGACAAAAAAGACATGCTCATCAACAGGTTGTATAAAATCCAAGGACAGAATGCTGATATTAGAGAAAAAAAAATACTTCAACACTGGAACAAATATATCAGAGAAAGAAAACAACTGGCAATACACAGAAATACCGATGGGCCAGAAGTATTAAAAACCAAAGTGGAAGCTGCACTGGCCAAAATGAACAGAAAAATCAAAGCAGCAGGGCCAGACGGAATTGTAATAGAGATGCTGGCAGCCTTACACAATTTCAGCATAGATAAGATTAAAGAAATAATAGATGAAATCTACAACAGTGGTGATATACCGAAGACCTAAGTAGATCTATTTTTATAGCACTGCCTAAGAAACCAAGTGCAAATGAATGTGAACTCCACCAACATTCAGCCTAATGAGCCACAAAACAAAACTCATCATCCATATTCTGATGAATAGACCACACAGCAGAATCAGGCCAGAGATAGGACAAGAACAGTGTGGGTTTGTCAAAGACACTGGAACAAGGAATGATATTTATGCTCAGAAAGTGCAATAAGAAGGACACAGGAAAGCAACATATACATATATAATGGGCTTGAACAAATGGATGGCAGAACAGGATTATTGAGAAATAACAAAACACAAAACTTATTAAGAGCAACAAGGGACAGGAAAATGTGGAGAGCCATGATTACTTACGTCCTGAAGGGACAGGGTACATAAAAAGAAGAAAATAGAATCAGAAAGTGACACTTGAAATATCTGGAACACATAGTGAGGAAAGAAGTTTTAAAGTTGAAATGGCGAAAAGTTCTAACCATTTTCTTCTATCACACTTCTCATCTGTAGAACTCTCTTCTGGCTTTTAGTCAACTTTCATATTCCAAAATTTTAATACAATGCCAATCATTATCTTATATCTTCTTAATTCTTGTTCTTTTATTGTCCTTTTTCCTTAATAGTATATTTTTTTCATATTCTCTAAAACTAAGTAACCCCTTGCATCTTACAGGCTTTATTGCCTTGCATGGGGTGAAATGATAAAAAAAAAGAAGGTTCTTCCCACTAGGAAGATTAACATTGCATAATCTTTCTGACTCTATTTTTCATGTAATCTGACCTTGTGCCATACAAAGGCAAAGCTTAGTAAACATGATTGTGATTCCTTACTGAAAATGAAAAGAAGAAGTAATTCTCTCACTTGGTTGGATAGAAAGCACTAAAAAAGAGAGTGAGGCTGAAATAAATAACTGCCATACAGAAGGGAAGTAAGCAGGTTTATCTATAAGCCTATTGACTGTTGAACAACAGTTTCAAATATTTGTATTAAAGAAGACTGTTTGTGTTGTGTCAATAAAATCCAAGTGGACGTGATTGAGAAAGATACATAACTAAACATGAATAAAATAATTAGAAATGATAAAATGTGAAGACACAGAAATGTCTTAAAGGTACCAACAAGACTTTGTAGCATTTCATACATAATGCAAGATCTCATAAAGAAATCAGTTTCATTCATGTTGGTATGGAGTATAGATTCTTATCATCAATGGAAAGGGACTTTTTAATACTGGATGTTATATAAAAACAATCTAAACAAACCTGCAATGACTTTCAAATCAGAGCCAAGGGTGACAACTCTTAGAACTGTTCTAACTTTGATTTATTTTCCCATTTAATGAATTATTCAGACTTTTTCTTTGTTTATTGGTCACTATTTCAAGATATTAACATTGTGGGTTGCTGTGACTGGAAGATTTCATTAGAAACAAATAAAAATGTGCTGAACTGTTATATAATATTAGGCATCCTACATGGTAGTAAATTCTGGACAATCTTCCCACAGATGAAGAGACTTGAGGCAACAGAAATGTGGTTCTACAGAATGATACTGAGAATGCCATGGACTGATCAGGTGAGAAATAAGGAAGCTTTAAGCAAAATGGAAACAAAAAAGACAGTGCAAAAGTGAATGTCATGAACTGAACTCAAATTCAAACTTGGCACACTGATTTCTTATTCAAAGCTTCTAATTATTACACTAATAACAGATGATCACAAGACAGATCAGTATAGAGAAAGAGGCCTTCTAGGAACTAAGTAAAGTATTAAAATGTAAGATTAATTAGAAACAAAGAAAACAGTGCTGAAGTGCTATCTAAACTCTTATGTGATAGTGAATTCTAGACAAATTCCTTACAGACGAATACTTATTGAAAATATCATGGACTGAACATGTGAGCAATGAGGAAGTTCTAAAGAAAATGGGAACTAGAAAGACACTCATACTTAAAAATCAGAAAAAAAAAAGACAGCTGATATTTCTGGGACTCATTATGAGGAAGGACAGCTTGGAAAATTTAATACTCACAGGGTTTACTGAAGGAAGAGTAGAGGGAAACAGAAAGCAACTCAGCTCATGAGTTTCTAAGGATGGATAGAAAAGCAGGAAAAGGGGACTTGGTAAAGAGTTAAATATTGCTTAGAGTTACAAAGGACAGGAAGATGTGGAGAGCCATGATCATCCACATCCTAAAGTGACACTGCATATAAATGATGATGATAATGTTCCAACCAATGTATTCTAAGGTCATTTTTTTCTGTGAATGGATGGCAGAATGGTATGATTTTCTGGTTTATGTTATATATAGCAAGCATTGAAGAAAATCCTTATTAGAAATATTTTTTTTTTGAGAAAGGGATGGAATAAAAGGTATTGTTAAAACATTACTGGTCAGAGCATACATTAAAAATGATCTAAGAATACATTGGTTGTAACAACATCATCATCATCATCATCATCATTTATATGCTATCTCCTTTCAAGATGTAATGTAATTTTCTTGGGTGCCTTGATTTAATTTGTTTGTTTAACGGCATATCAACTCCTTATGGGCCATTTAATGCCGAAATGTAATTTTCTTGGGTGCCTTGATTTAATTTGTTTGTTTAACACCATCAACTCTTATGGGCCATTTAATGCCGAAATGTAATTTTTTTGGGTGCCTTGATTTAATTTGTTTGTTTAACGGCATATCAACTCCTATGGGCCATTTAATGCCGAAATGTAATTTTCTTGGGTGCCTTGATTTAATTTGTTTGTTTAACGGCATATCAACTTTTTTTTGTTATGGGCCATTTAATGCCAGTAATGTTTTTTTCTTGCCTGTAATTTTCTTGGGTGTTTTGATTTAATTTGTTTGTTTAACAATACAGGCATATCAACTCCTTATGGGCCATTTATGCCAAATTCATTTTCTTTTTGTCCATTGCATTTAATTTGTTTGTTTAACTGCATCTCAACTGCCTTATGGGCCATTTTTGTAAAGAAATTGTAATTTTCACTGTCGTGCCTTGATTTAATTTTTTGTTTAACGGCATTCAACTCCTTATTTTGTTTAATTATAAATGTAATTTTCTTGGGTGCCTTGATTTAATTTGTTTGTTTAACGGCATTTTTTTTTTGTTTATACATTTAATGCATTTCATTCCCATTTTCTTTTGTTCATAGCACTTGATTTTCAATTTTTTGTTTATTGCATATCAACACTGTTCTTTAATGAAATGCAATTTTCTTTGCCTGCCTTGATTTAATTTGTTTGTTTAACGGCATATTGTCCAGTATTCATGTCGTGTCATTTAATTTGAATTATGTAGCAGTTTAGAACTATTTTTTTTGTTTATAATGTTTTTCTTCAACTCATAATATTTGGTTTAGCTTTTTGAAGGCATTTTTTTTTTTTTATACATACATTCAATTCCCATTTTCTTTATAGCACGTTCATTTTTCACATGTTTTGTCCATTGATTTCATTTGTTCTCTTTAACTGCATCTCATTGCCTCAAGACACAACTTCGTTTGTAAAGAAATTGTCCAGTATTCACTGTCGTGTCAGAGAATTAATTTAGAACCGAAATGTAATTTTCTTGCCTCATAATATTTGGTTTAGCTTTTTTAATTTTTTTGTTTAACATACATTCAGTTCCCATTTTCTTTATAGGCCATTCATTGTTCAAATTGCATTCTCATTTTTCTTGAACTGCATCTCTTTAATTTGTTTCGTTTTGTAAAGAAATTGTCCAGTATTCACTGTCGTGTCATTTTGATATTATGTGTTTAGAACTTTTTGTTTGTTTATAATGTAATTTTCTTGCCTTAATTTATTTGGTTTAGCTTTTATGGGGCATTTTTTTTTTTTTATACATACATTTCAGTTCCCTTTTCTTTAATAGCACGTTCATTGTTCACATGTTTTGTCCATTGCATTCTCAGCACTTAATCTCTAGAATGCATTTCTTGTTGCCTCAAGACACAACTTCGTTTGTTTAACGAAATTGTCCAGTATTCACTGTCGTGTCGGAGAATTGATATTATGTAGCAGTTTAGAACTTTTTGTTTGTTTATAATGTAATTTTCTTGCCTCATAATATTTGGTTTAATTTTTTTGAAGGCATTTTTTTTTGTTTAACATACATTCAGTTCCCATTTTCTTTATAGCATGTTCATTGTTCACATGTTTTGTCCATTGCATTCTCAGCACTGTTTTCTTTAACTGCATCTCTGTTGCCTCAAGACACAACTTCGTTTGTAAAGAAATTGTCCAGTATTCACTGTCGTGTCAGAGAATTGATATTATGTAGCAGTTTAGAACTATTTTGTTTGTTTATAATGTAATTTTCTTGCCTCATTGATTTGGTTTAGCTTTTTTAAGGCATTTTTTTGTTTATACATACATTTAATTCCCATTTTCTTTTTCACGTTCATTGTTCAATGTTTTGTCCATTGCATTCTCAGCACTGTTCTCTAGAACTGCATCTCTGTTGCAATTTTCTCAAGACAAACTTCGTTTGTAAAGAAATTGTTTATTCACTGTCGTGTCAAGAATTGATTTTATGTAGCAAATGTTTAGAACTATTTTGTTTGTTTATAATGTAATTTTCTTTGCCTCATAATATTTGGTTTAGCTTTTTTTGAAGGCATTTTTTTTTTTTGTTTATACATACATTCAGTTCCCATTTTCTTTTATAGCACGTTCATTTTTCACATGTTTTGTCCATTGCATTCTCAATTTGTTTGTTCTCTAGAACTGCATCTCTGTTGCCTCAAGACACAACTTCGTTTGTAAAGAAATTGTCCAGTATTCACTGTCGTGTCAGGAGAATTGATATTATGTAATGCAGTTTAGAACTATTTTGTTTGTTTATAATGTAATTTTCTTGCCTCATAATATTTGGTTTAGCTTTTTTGAAGGCATTTTTTTTTTTTTTTATACATACATTCAGTTCCCATTTTCTTTATAGCACGTTCATTGTTCACATGTTTTGTCCATTGCATTCTCAGCACTGTTCTCTAGAACTGCATCTCTGTTGCCTCAAGACACAATTTCGTTTGTAAAGAAATTGTCCAGTATTCACTGTCGTGTCGGAAATTGATATTATGTAGCAGTTTAGAACTATTTTGTTTGTTTATAATCAAATTTTCTTGCCTCATTTATTTGGTTTAGCTTTTTGAAGGCATTTTTTTTTTTTGTTTATACATACATTCAGTTCCCATTTTCTTTATAGCACGTTCATTGTTCACATGTTTTTTCTCCATTGCATTCTCAGCACTGTTCTCTTTAACTGCATCTCTGTTGCCTCAAGACACAACTTCGTTTGTAAATGTAATTTTCCAGTATTCACTGTCGTGTCAGAGAATTGATATTATGTAGCAGTTTAGAACTATTTTGTTTGTTTATAATGTAATTTTCTTGCCTCATAATATTTGGTTTAGCTTTTTTAAAGGCATTTTTTTTTTTGTTTTTATACATACATTCAATTCCCATTTTCTTTATAGCACGTTCATTGTTCACATGTTTTGTCCATTGCATTCTCAGCACTGTTCTCTAGAACTGCATCTCTGTTGCCTCAAGACACAACTTCGTTTGTAAAGGTTGTCCAGTATTCACTGTCGTGTCAGAGAATTGATATTATGTAGCAGTTTAGAACTATTTTTATTTGTTTATAATGTAATTTTCTTGCCTCATAATATTTGGTTTAGCTTTTTGAAGGCATTTTTTTTTTTTGTTTATACATACATTCAGTTCCCATTTTCTTTATAGCACGTTCATTGTTCAATTTGTTTTTTAACGGTCCATTGCATTCTCAGCACTGTTCTCTAGAACTGCATCTCTGTTGCCTCAAGACACAACTTCGTTTGTAAAACGGCATTGTCCAGTATTCACTGTCGTGTCGGAGAATTGATATTATGTAGCAGTTTAGAACTATTTTGTTTGTTTATAATGTCAATTTTCTTGCCTCATAATATTTGGTTTAGCTTTTTGAAGGCATTTTTTTTTGTTTATACATACATTCAGTTCCCATTTTCTTTTGATTTAGCACGTTCATTGTTCACATGTTTTGTCCATTGCATTCTCAGCACTGTTCTCTAGAACTGCATCTCATGTTGCCTCAAGACATTTAATTCGTTTGTAATGAAATTGTCCAGTATTCACTGTCGTTTGTCAGAGAATTGATATTATGTAGCAGTTTAGAACTATTTTGTTTGTTTATAATGTAATTTTCTTGCCTCATAATATTTGGTTTAGCTTTTTTAAGGCATTTTTTTTTTTTTTTTTATACATACATTCAGTTCCCATTTTCTTTTATAGCACGTTCATTGTTCACATGTTTTGTCCATTGCATTCTCAATGTTCTCTAGAACTGCATCTCTGTTGCCTCAAGACACAACTTCGTTTGTAAAGAAATTGTCCAGTATTCACTGTCGTGTCGGAGAATTGATATTATGTAGCAGTTTAGAACTATTTTGTTTGTTTATAATGTAATTTTCTTGCCTCATAATATTTGGTTTAGCTTTTTTGAAGGCATTTTTTTTTTTTGTTTATACATACATTCAGTTCCCATTTTCTTTATAGCACGTTCATTGTTCAAATGTTTTGTCCATTGCATTCTCTTGCACTGTTCTCTAGAACTGCATCTCTGTTGCCTCAAGACACAACTTCGTTTGTAAAGAAATTGTCCAGTATTCACTGTCGTGTCGGAGAATTGATATTATGTAGCAGTTTAGAACTATTTTGTTTGTTTATAATGTAATTTTCTTGCCTCATAATATTTGGTTTAGCTTTTTTGAAGGCATTTTTTTTTTTTTGTTTATACATACATTCAGTTCCCATTTTCTTTATAGCACATTCATTGTTCACATGTTTTGTCCATTGCATTCTCAGCACTGTTTCTTTAACTGCATCTCTGTTGCCTCAAGACACAACTTTTTGTAAAGAAATTGTCCAATATTCACTGTCGTGTCGGAGAATTGATTTTATGTTTAGCAGTTTATCAACTATTTTGTTTGTTTATAATGTAATTTTCTTGCCTCATAATATTTGGTTTAGCTTTTTTAAGGCATTTTTTTTTTTTTGTTTATACATACATTTAAGTTCCCATTTTCTTTATAGCACGTTCATTGTTCACATGTTTTTAACCATTGCATTCTCAGGCCTGTTCTCTAGAACTGCATCTCTGTTGCCTCAAGACACAACTTCGTTTGTAAACGAAATTGTCCAGTATTCACTGTCGTGTCGGAGAATTGATATTATGTAGCAGTTTAGAACTATTTTTTGTTTGTTTATAATGTAATTTTCTTGCCTCATAATATTTGGTTTAGCTTTTTGAAGGCATTTTTTTTTTTTGTTTATTTATACATTCAGTTCAATTTTCTTTATAGCCATTTATTGTTCACATGTTTTGTCCATTGCATTCTCAGCACTGTTTTAGAACTGCATCTTTGTTGCCTCAAGACACAACTTCGTTTTTTAATGCCGAAATGTTCCATTATTCACTGTCGTGTCTTGAATTGATATTATGTTTGTTTAACGGCTATTTTGTTTGTTTATAATGTAATTTTTGTTGCCTTAATAATTTTTTGTTTAGCTTTTTTAATTTTTTTTTTTGTTTATACATACATTCAGTTCCCATTTTCTTTATAGCACGTTCATTGTTCAATGTTTTTGTCCATTGCATTCTCAGCACTGTTCTCTAGAACTGCATCTCTGTTGCCTCAAGACACATTTCGTTTGTAAAGAAATTGTCCTGTATTCACTGTCGTGTCGGAGAATTGATATTATGTAGCAGTTTAGAACTATTTTGTTTGTTTATAATGTAATTTTCTTGCCTCATAATATTTAATTTAGCTTTTTTTGTTTAGGCATTTTTTTTTTTTTTTTCATTTAATTTCAGAAATCCCATTTTCTTTATAGCACGTTCATTGTTCAATGTTTTGTCCATTGCATTCTCAGCACTGTTCTTTAGAACTGCATCTCTGTTGCCTCAAGACACAACTTCGTTTGTAAAGAAATTGTCCAGTATTCACTGTCGTGTCGGAGAATTGATATTATGTAGCAGTTTAGAACTATTTTGTTTGTTTATAATGTAATTTTCTTGCCTCATAATATTTGGTTTAGCTTTTTGAAGGCATTTTTTTTTTTTTGTTTATACATACATTCAGTTCCCATTTTCTTTTATAGCACGTTCATTGTTCACATTTTTGTCCATTGCATTCTCAGCACTGTTCTCTAGAACTGCATCTCTGTTGCCTCAAGACACAACTTCGTTTGTAAAGAAATTGTCCAGTATTCACTGTCGTGTCGGAGAATTGATATTATGTAGCAGTTTAGAACTATTTTGTTTGTTTATAATGTAATTTTCTTGCCTCATAATATTTGGTTTAGCTTTTTTGAAGGCATTTTTTTTTTTTTGTTTATACATACATTCAGTTCCCATTTTCTTTATAGCACGTTCATTGTTCACATGTTTTGTCCATTGCATTCTCAGCACTGTTCTCTAGAACTGCATCTCTGTTGCCTCAAGACATTCGTTTGTTTGTCCAGTATTCACTGTCGTGTCGGAGAATTGATATTATGTAGCATTTAGAACTATTTTGTTTGTTTATAATGTAATTTTCTTGCCTCATAATATTTGGTTTAGCTTTTTGAAGGCATTTTTTTTTTTTTTATACATACATTCAGTTCCCATTTTCTTTATAGCACGTTCATTGTTCACATGTTTTGTCCATTGCATTCTCAGCACTGTTCTCTAGAACTGCATCTCTGTTGCCTCAAGACACAACTTCGTTTGTAAATGAAATTGTCCAGTATTCACTGTCGTTTCGGAGAATTGATATTATGTAGCAGTTTAGAACTATTTTGTTTTTTTTTATAATGTAATTTTCTTGCCTCATAATATTTGGTTTAGCTTTTTTAAGGCATTTTTTTTTTTTTTATACATACATTCAGTTCCCATTTTTTTTTATAGCACGTTCATTGTTCACATGTTTTGTCCATTGCATTCTCAGCACTGTTCTCTAGAACTGCATCTCTGTTGCCTCAAGACACAACTTCGTTTGTAAAGAAATTGTCCAGTATTCACTGTCGTGTCGGAGAATTGATATTATGTAACAGTTTAGAACTATTTTGTTTGTTTATAATGTAATTTTCTTGCCTCATAATATTTGGTTTATTTTTTGAATTTTTTTTTTTTGTTTATACATATACATTCAGTTCCCATTTTTTTATAGGCCATTGTTCAATGTTTTGTCCATTGCATTCTCAGCATTTCTCTAGAACTGCATCTCTGTTGCCTCAAGACACAACTTCGTTTGTATTTGTCCAGTATTCACTGTCGTGTCAGAGAATTGATATTATGTCCAGTTTAGAACTATTTTGTTTGTTTATAATGTAATTTTTTTGCCTCATAATATTTGGTTTAGCTTTTTTGAGGCATTTTTTTTTTGTTTATACATACATTCAGTTCCCATTTTCTTTTATAGCACGTTCATTTAATCACATGTTTTGTCCATTGCATTCTCAGGCATATCTCTAAACTGCATCTCTGTTGCCTCAAGAAACTTCGTTTGTGTAAAATTGTCCAGTATTCACTGTCGTGTCGGAGAATTTGATATTATGTAGCAGTTTAGAACTATTTTGTTTGTTTATAATGTAATTTTCTTGCCTCATAATATTTGGTTTAGCTTTTTTTTAAGGCATTTTTTTTTTTTTTTGTTTATACATACATTCAGTTTTCATTTTCTTTATAGCACGTTCATTGTTCACATGTTTTGTCCATTGCATTCTCAGCACTGTTCTCTAGAACTGCATCTCTGTTGCCTCAAGACACAACTTCGTTTGTTTAACGAAATTGTCCAGTATTCACTGTCGTGTCGGAGAATTGATATTATGTAGCAGTTTAGAACTATTTTGTTTGTTTATAATGTAATTTTCTTGCCTCATTTAATATTTGGTTTAATTTTTTTGAAGGCATTTTTTTTTTTTGTTTATTTATACATTCAGTTCCCATTTTCTTTATAGCACGTTCATTGTTCAAATGTTTTTTCCATTGCATTCTCAGCACTGTTCTCTAGAACTGCATCTCTGTTGCCTCAAGACACAACTTCGTTTGTAAAGAAATTGTCTTGTATTCACTGTCGTGTCGGAGAATTGATATTATGTCCTTTAGAACTATTTTGTTTGTTTATAATGTAATTTTCTTGCCTCATAATATTTGGTTTAGCTTTTTGAAGGCATTTTTTTTTTTTTGTTTATACATACATTCAGTTCCCATTTTCTTTTATAGCACGTTCATTGTTCAATGTTTTGTCCATTGCATTCTCAGCACTGTTCTCTAGAACTGCATCTCTGTTGCCTCAAGACACAACTTCGTTTGTAAAAGAAATTGTCCAGTATTCACTGTCGTGTCAACTATTATGTAGCAGTTTAGAACTATTTTGTTTGTTTTATAATGTAATTTTCTTGCCTCATAATTTTGGTTTAGCTTTTTTAATTTTTTTTTTTGTTTATATACATTCAGTTCCCATTTTCTTTATAGCACGTTCATTGTTCACATGTTTTGTCCATTGCATTCTCAGCACTGTTCTCTTAACTGCATCTCTGTTGCCTCAAGACACAACTTCGTTTGTAAATGTAATTGTCCAGTATTCACTGTCGTGTCAGAAATTGATATTATGTAACAGTTTAGAACTATTTTGTTTGTTTATAAATGTAATTTTCTTGCCTCATAATATTTGGTTTAGCTTTTTTTAAGGCATTTTTTTTTTTTTGTTTATACATACATTCAGTTCCCATTTTCTTTATAGCACGTTCATTGTTCACATGTTTTGTCCATTGCATTCTCAGCACTGTTCTCTAGAACTGCATCTCTGTTGCCTCAAGACACAACTTCGTTTGTAAAGAAATTGTCCAGTATTCACTGTCGTGTCGGAGAATTGATATTATGTAGCAGTTTAGAACTATTTTGTTTGTTTATAATGTAATTTTCTTGCCTCATAATATTTGGTTTAGCTTTTTGAAGGCATTTTTTTTTTGTTTATACATACATTCAGTTCCCATTTTCTTTATAGCACGTTCATTGTTCACATGTTTTGTCCATTGCATTCTCAGCACTGTTCTCTAGAACTGCATCTCTGTTGCCTCAAGACACAACTTCGTTTGTAAGGAAATTGTCCAGTATTCACTGTCGTGTCACGGAATTGATATTATGTAGCAGTTTAGAACTATTTTTGTTTTAGTTTTGATTTTTTTGTTTAATGTAATTTTTTCTTTATAGCCTCATTTATTTTTTGGTTTAGCTTTTTGAAGGCCTCATTTTTTTTTGTTTAACATTTATCAACTTGTTTATAATGTAATTTTCTTGGGCCATTTTTTTTTTTTTTTAACATACATTCAGTTTCTTTTCCCATTTTTTTTTATAGCACGTTCATTGTTCACATGTTTTTTGTCCATTGCATTCTCAACTGTTCTCTAGAACTGCATCTCTGTTGCCTCAAACACAACTTCGTTTGTAAAGGGTTGTCCTTGATTTACTGTCGTGTCAGAGAATTGATTTATGTAGCATTTAGAACTATTTTGTTTGTTTATAATGTAATTTTCTTGCCTCATAATATTTGGTTTAGCTTTTTTGATTTTTTTTTTTGTTTATACATACATTCAGTTCCCATTTTTTTATAGCACGTTCATTGTTCACTTGTTTTGTCCATTGCATTCTCAGCACTGTTCTCTAGAACTGCATCTCTGTTGCCTCAAGACACAACTTCGTTTGTGTAATTGTCCAGTATTCACTTAATTTGTTTGTTTAGAACTATTTTGTTTGTTTATAATGTAACTGGCATTTTTTTTTTTGTCAATTTTCTTTATAGGTCGTTCATTGATATTATTTTCTTGGGTTTCTAGAACTATTTTGTTTGTTTTTATAAACTGTAATTTTCATTTCGGAGAATTGCCTCATAATTTTTTGTTTGTTTATTTGTAATTTTTTGTTTAAATATTTGGCATTTTTTTTTTTTTTTTTTTTATACATACATTCAGTTCCCATTTTTCTTTATAGCACGTTCATTGTTCATTTGTTTTGTCCATTGCATTCTCAGCACTGTTCTCTAGAACCATCTCTGTTGCCTCAAGACACAACTTCGTTTGTAAAAAATTGTCATATTCACTGTCGTGTTTAATTGATATTAACTCAGTTTAGAACTATTTTGTTTGTTTATAATGTAATTTTCTTGCCTCATAATATTTGGTTTAGTTTTTTTAACGGCATTTTTTTTTTTTTTATACATACATTCAGTTCCCAATTTTTTCTTTATAGCACGTTCATTTGTTCACATGTTTTGTCCATTGCATTCTCAGCACTGTTCATTTAATAGAACTGTATTTCTTGTTGCCTCAATTTAAACTTCGTTTGTTTAACGGCATATCAACCCTTATTCACTTTAATGTCGGAGAATAATTTTATTGGGTGTTTTTTTTTTTGATTTATTTTGTTTGTTTATAATTGTTCAATTTTCTTGGCCATTTAATATTTGGTTTAGCTTTTTTGGGTGCATTTTTTTTTGTTTATACATACATTCAGTTCCCATTTTTTTCTTTTTAATGCGTTCATTGTTCATTTGTTTTGTCCATTGCATTTAAGCACTGTTCTCTTAACTGCATCTCTCTGTTGCCTCAAGACACAACTTTTAATGTAAAGTAATTTTCTTGTATTCACTGTCGTGTCGGAGAATTGATATTTAACGGCATTTAGAACTATTTTGTTTGTTTATAATGTAATTTTCTTGCCTGCATAATATTTGGTTTAGCTTTTTTTTTAAGGCATTTTTTTTTTTTTTTTATATATTTAATTCAGTTCCCATTTTCTTTATAGCCTTCATTGTTCATTTGTTTTGTCCATTGCATTCTCAGCACTGTTCTCTTTAGAACTGCATTTCTGTTGCCTTGATTTAATTTCGTTTGTAAAGAAATTGTCAGTATTCACTGTCGTGTCATGAGAATTGATATTATGTAGCAGATTTAGAACTATTTTGTTTGTTTATAATGTAATTTTCTTGCCTCATAATATTTTCTTTAGCTTTTTTAATTTGCATTTTTTTTTTTATATAGGGCCATTTACATTCAGAAATCCCATTTTCTTTATAGCCTTCATTTAATTTGTTTGTTTCCATTGCAACTCTCAGGCCTGTTCTGCCGAAATGTAATTTTCTTGTTGCCTTGATTTAATTTGTTTGTTTAACGAAATTGTCCAGTATTCACTGTCGTTTAATGCCGAAATGATATTTTGTAATTTAGAACTATTTTGTTTGTTTATAATATCAATTTTCTTGCCTCATTTAATGCCGAAATGGTTTAGCTTTTTGAAGCCTTTTTTTTTTGTTTATACATTTATTCAGTTCAATTTTCTTTATAGGCCGTTCATTGTTCAAATGTTTTGTTTTGCTTCTCAGCCTTGTTTTAAACTGCATTCTTTAACTCAAGACACAACTTCCTTTGGGCCAGAAATTGTCCAGTATTCACTGTCGTGTCGGAGAATTGATTTATTTGTTGCCTTGTTTAATTTGTATTTTAACAGCAACTCCTTATGGGCCATTTTCTGCCGAAATGTAATTTTCTTAGCTTTTTGAAGGATTTTTTTTTTGTTTAACGGCATATCAACTCCTTGGGTTTTTTAATGCCAAATTCAATTTTCTTGGGTGTCCTTGATTTAATTTGTTTGTTTAACGGCATATCAACTCTTATAGGTCATTTAATGCCGAAATGTAATTTTTTTCTTGGGTGCCTTGATTTAATTTGTTTGTTTACGGAATTGATATCAACTCCTTATGGGCCATTTAATGCCGAAATGTAATTTTCTTGCTGCCATATAGGAGGATTGATATTACCATAGAAGTTCATCATCTTTCTTTTTTCTAACAATTTCCTGTTTCTTTCTAACGGGAAACATTCACTGTTTCTAATTATTTTGTTTTGTTCTAGCTTCCTTTTCTTAAGACATGAGGAGATTGTCAAAATTCACTGCCATAGGAGGATTGATATTACATAGAATTTCATCACTTTTTCTTTTTTTTCTAAATCTTCCTGAAATCTTTATTTAGCTTTTGGAATACAGGGGGTGTCCTTTCACTGCCATATTTGATATTACATAACGAAATCTTCCTGTTTTCTTTATACTTTATTTAGCTTTTTGGAAGACATGAGGAAATTATCCAGCATTCACTGCCATATAGGGAGGATTGATATTACAGTTCATCACTCTTTTTCTTTTCTTTCTAACGAGATCTTCCTGTTTTTAATACTTTTTTTAGCTTTTGAAGACATGAGGAGATTGTCCAGCATTCACTGCCATATAGGAGGATTCATCCCTTTTTTTTAAGAATCTCCTTTTCTTAACTTTTTAGCTTTTTAAGACTGTGTTTGCAGCATTCAGAATGAGCTTCATTTCATAAATAATTTTTATAAATCTTCTTTTTTTAAAATATTTAATTTATACCTTTTTTTCCCGGAGGAATTGTTTCCCAAGTTAATTTAAATTTTGAAAATTTCATCTTTTTTTTTTTCCAGAATTTTTTTCTTTTTAAATGTTTTTTTTAAAATGGGAATTTCCCTGCAAAGGGGTTTATTCTTATATTTTTTTTTTTAAAATTTCCTGTTCTTAAATTTTGTTTTGGAAGACTATTTTTAAATTTTGATTTGTTTTAAAATATATAGAAGTTTTACTTTCCCCCTTTCCTTTCTAAAAAATCTTTTTTAATTTTTTTTAGTTTTGAAAAGATTTTCGCATTCACCCTGGATTGTTTTAATAAGTTTCACTCTTTCTTCTTTTAAGAAATCTTCTGTTTTAATATTTTTTTTTGAA
>CAHIKZ030003392.1:0-100447 GCA_903632075.3 Acanthosepion pharaonis | reverse complement strand
ATTTCTATAACAAAATTTATGTAGGACATTTATACAACTGTTGTTATCTGGTAATCAGAGAAACTATCTTAAGATTCTTGTTTTCTCAGTGACTATAATTGTTTTTGATAGATTAATAATATCAGGTTTCATTGGAATGAGATAAAGCTGGTGGTTAGGCTTTTAACAAATAAGATTTTGTCTTGTAGAATCAGTATCAATTTTTTAAAAATCTATTCAGTAATTGGTTTATTAATAATGGACATACATCAGTCTACAAATCTCCATCAGGACTGGTGGATATGGCATATTCAAAACGTTTTACAGAAATGCCAACTCGACCAACTGCAAAAATTCTTCAAGGAGGTAAATACAGCAGGATTCTACCAAATTTTAATGAAAGTTTCTCCCTTAAAAATAAACTTTTAAAAATGAATCCTAACAATTACTACACATCTATTAATTTTGATGTGTTAGAATTTCCTACATCACATAGATAATTGATAATTTTTTTTACAGTACCCCCTTTTGTAACAGTTAAGCATGTTTTTCATTGACTTTTTTAAATATTTTTTAATGCTATTAATTTTAATCTGAAATGGTTATCATACTTTAAAAGTTTTTGTTAAGAAATCATAAATTGTCTACATCTGCTGTAAATAGTTTTTTTCAATTGATTTTTCATGTTTATTACTTTTTGTGATTTTATTTTATTTGTGTGTTTATTTTCTGCAGAAAATTTTGGGATAAATTAATTTGTTGATTGGTAAACATGTATCTAAAACTAATAATTCTGTATAAAAACACAAAATACTATTAAACACTTGTATTCCTAAATTCTTCCAACTTATTGTGTAGACTATCTTATTCTTAAACTGCTGCTCCTACTCTTTTTTTTTTTTTTTTTTTTTTTTTTTACAAAAGAAATGTTTTACCCAAACAAGAAACACAAAATACTACATTTTACTTGATTATCATTTGTCTAGGTCAGACTTTTTGGACCATGACCATAAATACAATTTTTGTCTGCTAAGTGTATGTTAGAAAACAAACTTTATTTTTTTTTTGACTGTTTTTTAACCACCCACCATGAATGAATTAAAATTTAACACAACACCAAAACTATGAATGAAACTCAGTATAAATTTTTTTAATATATATTATTAAGAGGAAAGATTGGAAAAAACAATCTCATGTAAGAATTATTTATTTTACAGTTTAACAAAAACAAAACAAAATTTTCATCTGAAATTTTAAACTTTCAGTGGAAATAATTATTTCATTACGGTTGAATCACCAGTATTGTTAAAAAATCCATCAAAAATCAAATAATTAACCAATTTTAGTAACTTTTTCAGGACTTTTTTTATCACAATTTTTTACCCACCCCACTAATTAAAAAACAAAAATTTTTTTTTTTTTTTTTTTTAAATGCTTTTGGTAGTATACAGTAATTTATGCAAATTGCTATTTTCACATTCAAATTTGTACTAAGCAATTGATATGGGTAACATTTTTAAGTAAACAGATTTCAAGATATATTGACATTGTTTCAAGTTATAACTGTTATTAAAATGTTGATAATTTGTCTGGAAGTGTCAGGTTTTATTATGCAAACAAGATAATTAATTTGGAATTGATGATAAAAACAATGTTCAATGCTGATATTGAGTCACGATCTATATACATGAAGATGACAAATTTATTCTATTCTTATTATATAATGATTGATTATTATTATATAAATAATAATATAAACTTTTATAAAAGAATTGTAGATATATTTAAAAAAGTAGATGGGAATACAGTTGGTTTGAATGAAATCTTATTTAATTCTCTTGATTACTGATAGTTATGAATATAACAAATTTCAAACACAAATCAAGGCACTGAATGATCTAGGAGAGGTTTAAACTATACTTTTTCAAAAGAAAAAGTAAATATTTCTGAGTAAATGAAGAACTTATTCCATTGGAAAGGTTTTTAAAGACACACTGCCTGATTTGCATATTTTTGCCTAATCAAACAAGTTGCTATAAGTCTATGATGAATCCATGCAAAGGTTTCAAGGGAAAATGTTTTTTACAAAAATAAAAATCACATATTGCAGTTGTTGGTTGTGAGACTGAAATTATTGTTGGAGAGTAATGCTGTTTTTCTTATTTTCCACATTTTTAGTGTGATTTTTTTTCTCTCTCAGATATGTTTAAAAAGTATTGTGCTGTTCATGCAGTTACTATTCTAAAGGATGTTTTGTGTGTATAGTTTCCAAAGTGGGTGTTGATTTCAATGTCCATTTTTAGATATACATATGCTCTATCCCTGATATTGAGCACTTTAATCCATAAATATAGCATATTTTGAAACTATATCATATATATATATATATATATATATATATATATATATATAGAGTGGGATATATATATTTCCCATTTCCCACATATTTTGGTTGGTGAGAAGATAGGCTTCTTGGTCAAATTGAGAACTTTTCAATAGTTACATATCTATTGATACTAAAGCATTCCTGTTTGTAAAATGAAGTTAATAAAATTGAGATTTGATTAAAACCTTACATTTTTAAGTGTATCAGTGTTTTTCATTAAAAAACATTGTCTTCTGAACAAAATTAAATGTTTTTTTGTATTTTACTTTACTTTTTAATACTTTTCAATTCTATTTTTCTCTGAAAGTCAAATTATCAAAAGAAAAATTAAGTTTAAATTTGAATTATCTGTTACAAACATAACTCACTAATGAATAATCTATTCTTAAATTTATCAACACAAACACTAGATTGATTTATTTCCAATAAAATATTTTTGAAAGAATAAAGCCAGATACAAATAAAAAGTTTAATATGAAATGTCATTTTTTTTCTTTAACACAGAAAGCAGAATTGAGAGATCAAGTTTAAATTCAGGATCAGACAAGAAACACTATCACAGATTCTAAAACCTTATTTAATTGCCCCTGCAGAAGTGTCTTGTCTATATGGATTAGTGATGTTAGTGTCAGTTTTTTTTTGTTTTTTCTTTTTAATCATTTCACCCTATGCAAGGCAGTAAAGACAAAAGGGGTTACTGAGTGAAAGAATAAGTAAAAGGTGAAAGATTATTAAGGAGCAACAACAGAAGAGTAATCAAGAAGACAGTAGGTAATGATTGACGTTGCATTTAAATCTTTGAAGATCAAAGTTGGCTGGAAAGCCTAGAACCACAAGCAAGATGTGTGAGAAAAGAAACTGTTAGCATAGAACTTGCAGGTACATCTAGCCAATTCAACTGCAAATTGATGAGACCTTGCCACCAATCTGATACTGTACTTTAGATACTGTAGCGAAGAGTTCATCCAAACAATTACCATGAAAATATTTGTAGTAAAGGCACAATAATATTGCTGATACTTCTTTGGAGTTTATCAAGAATTTCTAAATATACAGCAGGAGCACTGGATGATACCTGACAGTAATATTCAAAGAATGGGTAGAATTCTAAATATGTAAGATAGATTCGTCTAGCATGACACAGTGAACCAAATTTCTTATCAGAAAACCTAGTCATGGATTCAATATAATATTTTCACTTTATGTCAACCAAGACTGTTAGCCTGAGAAGGCACAAGTCACTCTCCTGAAGATCAGCATCAGCCATGCTGATGGGAGGCCAAAAGGAGTCTCTCAGATGATTAACAGAGAGAAGTTTCATTTTGGAGGCATTAAAGTAGGTCCAAGAATGGAGTCTTGGGAGAAACATGTATTAGTGCAAAAACAGCTAAAAGAGTGTCCGTTTGCTAATCCATGCATTATAATGCTGTTCTACCTTCCCAATATATTAGCTGTATTATTTATGATTTTAAGTGTCAGTATGATACTGAAGTCAGAGGCAGGAATCGAGGATGAATCAGCATATAGTAGCCAATATTCAGAAGGATGATTTGGACAGGTGCATCAATAGATCTGGGTCACCAATAGCTGAGCATTTATTAAATAGCTATCAAGATATGTTCTCAGTACTGAGGAAGGCTCAATTTGATTTTCATCTTAAGGTGAATGAATTTATATTAAGCACTTCCAGTCATCCAAATGACTTTTAATCTTTGATGTTTATATCATTTATTTAAATAAGGAATTGCTTAAGAATTCACTTGTTGCCAAGTTTAAAAATTGTTTAGTTTTTCAATCTGTTTTCTTTAAATCAGTTGATAAGCTCTGGTTCCTTTGGTAAAAATAGCTTAATTCATGTCAGTGCTTAAGTTTTAAAATCCATGGTACAAAAACTGTACACAGAGATATTAGTACCATTGAGTATAAGGGACAACTGGACGTATATAACTCATTTCAGCAAAACTTCACAGGACTACATAAAATTACCTTGTGATGGTTCTAACGGCGCCGAAAATGGGAAAAACAAAATTGTTTTTTAACAAAAACAATTTGAAAACACGATTAAGACACATCGTGAGAATGAAAGGGGGACAACTCACCCAGGAAAATGTAAACAAAAGAGCATAGCATGATGAGAAAAAAAAAGCCGAAATTGACGAAAACAAAATTTTATCGTCTAATGTTCATATTAAAGAGGAAAGATCAAAGTATTTTTTGGGGTATTTTTTTTACATTTTTAATCGTTCCTAGCACGTCTGAAATTTTCGTTAAAAATATTGTTTTTTTTTTTTTTTTGGTCAAAAAAAGGACAGATAATCAATCATTTTTTTTTTTCGATTTGATAAAAAAGATTAAAATCTGACTTTGATATTCTTTTAAAAATCAATTATCATTTTTTCAAAACTGATTTTAATAAAAACAGAAATTATACTGTTTATTTAAAATATTTTGAACCAAGCTTAACTTAGCTTCTGCGCCGAAAAAATGTAATTTGAAAATAAATCAAAGCAGGTCATAACCTTTCGCGTCGCTTGACGATTGATGAAAGGCACATTCATGACGTTTAGATAACTTACGGGAGGATAATTCTTTCTACAGATGGAAGGAAGTGAAATTATTTAAGTGAAAAAATTATTTACCTCGTTACTTTTAAGGAAAACTTTCAGTGCTCTAATTTTTTATTTTTTTTTTTTTTTTTTTTACTTAGCTTTCATTTTTTATGTTTACGATGCTTTAGGAAAATATAAAAGACATTAAAAAATAAGACTGTTTATAATAGTGAGATTAAATTTCATAAGAAAAAAGGTATCTAATTAATTTAGGTACCTTTCTTATGAAATTTTATCAGAAGTGTACATAAAATATTATAATTTTATGTACATTTATTACATTTTACTGTGTTATTTGTATTTCCATTCATTTTATTATTAATTTTGATATTTCATTTATGGAAAAATGTCATAACTGAGATTAATATAAAAATAAGATCATATAAATTAAAGTTTAGCAGTAGTTAAATTTCATAAGATGATACTGTTACTTGTAGGTACCCTTCTCAGTTGAAATTGAAAATTCAAATTAACTTCTCCATACGTGTTTCACAAAAGTAAAGGGCTTAACAGCGGAGAACAATGCTGAACTCAAATAATGCAACTAAATTGTATTCTGGTTGGTCTTCCGTACTTGATAATTACTGTCCGACTATAAACACAAAATTATATTTCTTAATTACCATGGCTAATCTGATTGGTCCAAATTATACAATTTTCAAAGCGCTAACAATGACAATCTCACACGGACATTTTGAAAGGTTGATGTTGATTTTAACTAATGTTAAAATATTTTTAAAAATTCAATTTAAAAAAAAATCTTTTAAAATTAAAGAAATAAGAAATAATTGTATTAAAAATTCAATTTTCATTGAAAAAATCTTTTGCTTTCAGAAAATATTGTCCATATTCATAAAAACAAATTAAAACAAATAAAAGCATTTGAAACTAAATAATATATTTGTTTTATTGAGTTTTGTATGTTACAATTCACAGCTGATTTTCAGGTGCGTTGGCCAAAAAAATAAAAAAACAAAAAAAAACATGATTTGCATTCTTCAAAGCCTTGTGCTTTTAACTACTGTAATCACTAAAACCGATGGTCTCGAATTTTTAGAGTTTTTCATAAAATTAGTTATGGGGGTGTTAATAAATATAAAAAAAATATCTCTTCCATGAATTTAATAAAAAAAAAATTATTATAATTTCGATCATCTGTGAATAGTTTCTGAAAGTTTCATTAACATCTGACAATTATTTTTGCAAGATTTTCCAAATTAATGTGTGTAAATACAAAAAAACGTGCTAAAAATTATGTTATTTACTACCCCTTGTAAGAGAAACAAGGTTTTTTAAATCAAAATTTAGAATATTCTAAAAAGATGGAAAAATTAAAAAAAAAATTTAGTCTATCCTCTTCATAAAAACATAAGCATTTTGACGATAAAATTTTATTTTCATAAACTTTGGCGTCTTTTTCATCAGACTATGCTCTGTTTTAGCGATTCCGTGGAGTAACTTAGGTTAAAAAACCCAGGTTGTTTTTTTGTGTGTGTGTTCCTTTATATATGGGATCGGAATTCTTACATTTTTCAGTCGATAAAAAAACATCCACTTTTTTTTGGCAGGTAGTATTTCTTATTGTCTTGCACACTTTTTTTCTTTATTTATACATTCAGAATGCTTTAAAAATTCCATTTACAAGACAATTGTTTATAATAAAATTTTAATTCTCTTCAATCGATAGACTCATAACGATTGTAAAAAATGTTTTTGTTTGAATTTGAGTTTGACCAATTCGTAAAAAAAAAAAAAAAAAACTAAGACATGCATGTCCGTCAACCTTAAACAATAATCTTTGTCAATTTTATTTTTCAGTCTTTATGATGGTCGATACTTGATCTATCTCTTACTGTTACATATATCCCCAGGCAATACAATATATTTTTATATATATATATATATATATATATATATATATATATATAGATATATATTTTTTATATTGTTTTAAAAAAAATATAAAAAAATAAATTTTTATAAAATTAGAAATAAGAATATTTTTAAAAATTTAAGATTTTAATTTATAAAAGTTTTTGGTTTTTTTAATATTTTTTTTTTTTTAATAATAATTTTTAAAAAAAATATATATATTTTTTAATATATTCATATATATAAATTAAAATTTTTAAATTTATTTAAATGTGCTTGGGTATAAAGGAAAAACATATTGTTGTTATTACCAATTATGGGTTAATTTTATAATATATTTTTATAAATATATAATTTAAATTATTATATATTATTTTTATAATATATCTGATACATTTTATAAATAAAATAAATTTAAAAAATTAAAAAAAAAAATTGTTGCAAAATTTGGATGGATAAAAAACATAAAAAATATTTAATTTTTAAATTGGATTTAAATTTTTGATATTTTACTTCAATTATTTTAAAAAAAAAGCATTTTTTTTAATTTTCTTAAATTTAGAATGTATTCAGGAAAAAAAAAAATTGATTTAAGTTTTTTTCAACATTTTAAAATTAAAAAAAATTTTTTTTATAAATAAAAAAAAAAAAAAAAATATAATTTTACAATAAAAATAAAAATATAAAAATAACTATTTAATTGAATTAATTTTAAATCATTTTCTGCATATCCAAAAAGGAAAAAAAATCAAAATTATTTCTTGGATCTGAAAAAATCATTGAAATTCTTATCATAATTTAATTAAAATTCAAAAATTTATTTTTTTTATATTTTATTTAAATGATTATAAAAAATTTTTTTAAATTTAATTTTGTGGGTCTTTCTTTTTTGTAATAAAAACTTTTTATTTTTTATTTTTTTTGAAAAAATTGAGTGAATTATTTAAACGAAAATTAAATATTTAGCATGAATTAGTGATATAATTTAAAAGTTGAAGCTGTTATTAAAATGAAAATTCTTTTAAATAAAAAAAAAAAAAAATTTATTTAAATTGATTTTTCATTTTTTTTGTTTTTTAAATTTATAAAAATATAAACAACTGGAGCTATTTAGTTGGAAGGAAAAAAAAAAAATTTAAACTACACAAAATTTTTCAAAAATTTTTTCATGTTTCATTGAAAATCTTTTTTTGATTATTTCAATTTGGAAAAATTGTTAATTTTTTTTTCTTTTATTTTTAATGAAAATGTAATGGTTCTTTCAAATTAAATTTTAATAACAAGTTTAATCCAATTTTTTACAAAACAAAAAAAAGTAATTTGTTCTATTTAAAAAAAAAAAAATATTTTTTTTTTGGGTATAATGAGAATTTGTTATTTCAGGCCAAAATTTGAAAAAAACAAAATTTAAAAATTTAAAATTAATTGTTTTCTTTGATTTCTGATTTAAAATCTATATGAAAATTTATATATATAAATTTATTTCATTTTGATAATAATTTATCTATATTAATGAAAAAAAATTTTTTTAAAAATATTTGATAAATTTAATAAAACAATAAAAATTAAATTTAATTTTTTTGAAAGAATCTATAACTAAAAAAAAAATGATTTCATATAAATTTTATTTTTAAATTTGGATTTAGGAACTTGCAAATATGAAAAAACATTTTGATTTGGATTTATGAACTATTTCCGATTTTATTTTAAAAAATATTTTTTTAAAATTATCATTTATATTCTGCAATTAATAAAATTTGGTTTAAAACCTTTTTTTTTATTTAAAATTTATTTAAAATTTGACTGATATTTAAATTAAAATTATGAAAATTGGAAAAAGAAAAATGAAAAATTTTAAAAACTGATGAAATTAAAATATTTAAATTTAAAAATTAAAAAAAAATGAAAAATTTAATTTTGTATGGAATTTTATTTGGTATTAAAAAAAATAATAATTTAAATTTTTTGTTTCATAATGAAAATGAAAAAATTTAATTTTGTCTAAACAATGAATATGAAATTTCTAATAGTAAAAATTTTAAAATTGAACAAAATTTCAGGCAATTTTGAAAATTTAATGAAAATCAATTTTAAAATTTTTTATTATTTGGACTTAATTTTTTAAAATTGAAATATGAAATACAATAATAAATTTGTTTTATTTTAAATTTTTTAAATTTTATAATCATTTATATTCTTTGTTTTGTAATTATTTTTTCAATTTTTAAAATTTTTTTTAAGAAAAATTCTTTAAAAAAACTTTGAAATTTTTTTTGAATAATATTTCAAATTATTTTTTTTTGAAAAAAAAAACCAACCTAATGTTTAAAAAAAAAAAAAATTGTTTTGTTTTTCTTTTTTTTTTAAAGATTTTCATTTTTTAACAGGATTTAAAACATTTATTTTTTTATTTTTAAATATATAAAAATTTTCTTTTAAAATTTTTTTTTTTTTTTTCTTTTATTTAAAATCAAAAAAAAAAAAAAATTTTTTTTTGATTTCAAATAAGACATCATTTAATATTTAAAAATTTTTATATTTTTATTTTATTTTTTTAAAAAAAAAAATTATTTTTAATTTTTAAAATTATTCAATTTTTAAAGATAAAACAACAAAAAATTAAAAAGTTAAATAATTATTTAAAAAATTGTTCATTAAAATGTAATAATTTCAAAATTTAAATTGTTTTTTTTTTTTTTTTCAAATGTTTTTTTAATTTTTTTTTTTATTTTCATTTTTTAATTCAATATATTCTTTTTTCTTTTTTCTTTCAATTTTGCCAAAAAAAAAATGAGAAATTTCATTTTGAAATTTATTTTTTTTTATGAATTCAATTTTAAAAAAATTAAATATTTAAACCATTTTAAAAAAAAGAAAAAATATAAATTTATAAAAATTTAATTTCTCATATTGTTATTATATTTTTTTATAATTTTTTTTTTTTGTTTAAAATATAAAAAAATTAAAATTACTTTAAACAAATCACAAATTTCAGTTTTTGTAAATACATGAATTATATATTATTGAATTTATAAAAAAAAGCGGAATTTTTTCTTCAAAAATCAAAATTTTTAAATTTAATTTCCAAAAAAATCAAAATTAAAAAAAATTTTTTTTGTTTAATAAATGTAAAAAAAGATTTTGGAAAATCAAATAATTTTATTATTTTGATAATTTTATAATATTTTTATTTTTTTGTTTTTTTTAATAAAATTGTTTTTTTTAATTATTTCAATTAAAAATTATTTTTTATTTTTTTAAATTCCATTCTAATTTTTAATTTATTTTTTTTTTTTTTTTTTTATTTGTTTCTTAAATAAATTTTTTTAAATTTTTTTAAAAAAAAAAATTTTCAAATTTTTTTTTAAATTTGTATTTTTTAATTTATTTTAGGATTTCAAAAAATTTTCCGATTAAAAAATTTTGAAAAACCTTTTTTGTTTGTTTAAATATATTATAAATAATAATGAAATCTTTTTAAAATTGAATTTTTCTTATTTTTTTTTAATATTTTTTCATTTAAATTTAAATTTTAAATAATTTTTATTTTGTTTTTTTTTTTAAAAAAAAATTAAATATTTAAATTGTTTTATTTTTTTTGATATATTAAAGAAAATTTTTTTAAAAATTTTTCAAATTTCAAAAAAATTAAAAATTATTATAAATAAATTAAACAAAAATTTGAATTTATAAATTTTTTTTTTTAAAAAATTTTTTTCAATGATTTTAATTTAAAAAAAAAAAAAATTTGTTCCAAATTTTGAAAAAATTGCAGGAATTTTTTTAAAAAATTTGGGAAAAAAAAATTTTAAATTTGGCAACCATTTTTTTTTTAATTTTGTTTTTTTTTGATAAACTGTAATTTTTATAAAATTTGTTTCTTGTCAAAATTTTTTTTTTTAATTTAAAAAAATTTTTTGATTTTTTAAAAATTTTATTTTTTGGATTAATTTTTTGAAAATTTTTTTTGGAAGTTCATATTTATTTTATTTAATTTTCTTTTTGTAAAATATATAATTTTATGGTTTTATAAAATTTATTTATGTATTTTGTTTAAATTTAAAAATTTTTTTAATTTTTTTATAAAAATTTTGATCTTTTAAAAACACTTTTTTTTGGTTTTCAAAAAAACAAAAATATATAAAAAATTTATTTCTTTTTAGAAAAAACAAAAAATTCTTGAATAATTAATTAAAAAATTTTTATGAAATATGGATAAATTCCAATTTTTGAAAAAATAAAAATTTATTCATTTTTTAAATTTTTTTGTTTTAGTTTGAAAAAATAATATTTTTTTTCATTTTAAATTTTTTTTTTTTATTTATTTTTTATTTTTTTTTTTTATTTTTATTTCCAAAATCAAATTTTCAGAAAGTTTTTAAAAAATTTCAAAAGAAAAATTTTTTTTTTTTATTTTAAATAAAAAAAAAAAAATTTACAAAACAAATTTTAATTAAATTTTCAATTTTTTGTTAAATGAAATAAAGAAAAAAAAAATTAAAAAAAATATTTTTTTTTAATTACAAAATTTTTTTTAATTAAAAATAAATGAAATTTTTTATTTTATAAAAATTTTTTTTTTTTTTTTAAAAAAAAAATATAAATTTTATTGAAAAAAAAAAATAAATATCTTCAAAAATTTTTAAAAAAAATATCAAAACTTTTTGATTTTTTAAAAAATGTTTTTAACTTTTTTTTTTTTAAAATTACAAATTGAAAAATAAATTTAAAATTTTTTTATTAAAAAATAAAAAAATTTGCATTTTAAATATTGATTTTTTTTTTTTTGAATTTTGGAAAAAATCAATTATTTTTTACATTTTAAAAACTTCAATTTGAATTCGATGATATCAAAATCTTAAATAAAAATAAATGTTAAATATTTTTTTTTTCAAATAATATTAAAAATCATTCAAAGTTTTAATAATAAATTTTTTTATAGAATGAAAAAAAATCACTTGAAATTTTTTAAGACTTAAATTTTTTAGATTTTTTTGTTTGATTTGTTGAAAATGTTTTAAAAAAAATTTTTTTTAAAAATAATTTTTATTTTATTTATATATATTCATAATTTTTTAAATTTTATTCTTTTTGGGTTTTATCCACCATTTAAAACAATGATAAATTTATTTTTTAAAATATAAAATTCAATGAAAAAAATTTTTTATTTAATAAACAAATATTTAAGGATTAAAATGTTTTTTTTTTTTTAATCAGAATGGTTTTCATAAAAAATTTTTTAAAACACCTTTTTTTTTATTTTTTTAAAATTTTGCTATAATTTTTATTTTTAAAAAAAGAATTTAATTTTAAAAATTTTCAAAAAATATTTTTTTTTGAATTTTAAAAAAAATTTTAAAAATTACAGATTGAATAAGTTTTTTAAAATTTTTTTAATTTATATTTTTATTCCTTTTTTTATTGCTTTTTTTTACAAAAATTTTTTTTTAATTTTTTTTTTTTCAAAAAATTTTCAATTTTGGTTTTTTATTTTTTTTTTATAAAAAAATTTTTTGGGAAAAATTAAAGTTTTTTTTTAACACTCTTTTTGATAAAAAGATTTTTAAAAAAATTTAATTTAATTTCATGAAAATTCAAAAATCAAAATTTTCAATTTTATTATGGGATTCTCTTCTTTCAAAAAAATAAAATTTTTGTAATTTTTGATTTTAAATTAAAATGATTAGCATTGTCATTGTTTTTTATTTGAGATTTTATAAAATAAGTTAAACAAAATTTATCATTATTCAATGAATTTTTTAAAAAAAATTTTTCATTTGTTTTTTGGGTTTTATTCAAAAATAAAAATTTTTTATCAAATTATTTAATCTTTTTTTTTTTTTTTCAAAAAATGAAAAGTTTTTTCAAAAAAATTTAAAAATATTTTTTATGAAAACAAATTTTTTATAAAATTAATATCAACAAAAAAAAAATAAATAATTTTTAAATAAAAAAATTTTAAACTATTTCATAAATTAAAATTCAAAATTTGATTTTTAATAAATTTTTTTTTAAAATGTTTTTTTTTCTTTTTGCAAAAAAATGCATTAAATATCAAAAATCCATATTTTCATTTCATTTTTATTATAAATATAAAATAAAAAAATGACATAAATATATATAAGAAAATTTTTTTTTAATTTTGATTAAAATTTTATTTCAATCAATGAAATAAAAAATTGTTTGATAAAAGTTTAAAAATTTTTTTAAAGAAACTTTATCAAAATTTTAAAATAACATTTTGGAATTTTAAATTTTGTTTTTTCCCCAATTTTTTTAAATTTCATTTATTTAAATTTTTTAGAATTAATTTAAATTTATAACTCCATGAAATCGCTAAAAAAAAAGATATAGCTTGATGAAAAAGACGCCAAACTTGACGAAAAAAAATTTTATCGTCTAAATGTTATGTTATTATTAAGAGGAAAGACCAAAGTTTTTTTTAATTATTTTTTAAAAAATTTTCCTTCTTTTTAGAACATTCTAAATTTTGATTAAAAAAAAAAAAAACTTGTTTCTCTTTGTATCACCGGAACTAGTAAAATAACATATACAATTTTAGCACGTTTTTTTTTTTTATGACACACATTAATTTGGAAAATCTTGCAAAAATAAAAATAATTCTCGGATGTTAATGAAACTTTCAGAAACTATTCACAGATGATCGAAATTATTATAAATTTTTTTTTTATTAAAGTCATGGCAGAAATATTTTTTTTTATATTTATTACCCCCCCCCAAACTAATTTTATGAAAACGCTAGAAATTCGATCGCATCGGTTTTAGTGATTACAATAGTTAAAAGCACAAGGCTTTGAGGAATGCAAATCATGTTTTTTTTTTTTTTTTTTTTTTGGATACCCCCTGAAAATCAGCTCTGAATTGTAACATACAAAACTCAATAAAACAAAAAAAGATATTATTTAATTTCAAATGCTTTTATTTGCTTTTAGTTGTTTTTATGAATATGGACAATATTTTCTGAAAGCAAAAAAATTTTTTTCGATGAAAAATGAATTTTTAATACAATTATTTGTTATTTCTTTAATTATAATAGATTTTTACATTTAAGTTGTTAAAATATTATAAAATTAGTTAAAAAAAACGCATCAGGTTTCCTAAGTGTCCTTATGAGATAGATCTTTTTTTAGCGCGTTTAAATTGTATCATTTTGACTAATCAGAAGATCCACAGTAATTAAGAAATGTAATTTTGTGTTTATAATCGGGCTGTAATTATAAAAATACGGAAGACCAACCAGAATACAATTAAGTTGCGTTATTTGAGTTAAGCATTGTTCTCCGCTGTTAAGGCCTTTTACTTTTTGCGAAACAACACGTGGAGAAGTTAATTTGATTTTTCAATTTCAACTGAGAAGGGTACCTACAAGTATCAGTATCATCATATGAAATTTATATGATCTTATTTTTATATTAATCTCAGTTATGACATTTTTCCATAAATGAAATATCAAAATTAATAATAAAATGAATGGAAATACAAATAACACAGTAAAATGTAATAAATGTACATAAAATTATAGTATTTTATGTACACTTCTGATAAAATTTCATAAGAAAGGTACCTATAAATTAATTAGATACCTTTCTTATGAAATATGAAATTTAATCTCACTCTTAACAGTCTTATTTTAATTTCTTTATAATATATTTTCCATAAAGCATCATAAACGTAAAGGTGAAAGCTAAGTACAAAAAAAAAAAAAAAAGAGCACTGAAAAGTTTTCCTTAAAAATAACGGTAAATAATTTGTTCACTTAAATGTAAATTATTTCACTTTTCTCCTTCCGTAGAACAAATTATCCTCACGGAATCCGTCAATATGTCATTGATCACCTGTCAAGTGACGCGAAAGTTTATGACCTGCTTTGTTTTATTTTCAAATTACATCTTTTTTCGCGCAAAAAGCTAAGTTAAGCTTTGGTTCAAAATATTTTAAATAAACATTATAATTTCTGATTTTCTTAAAATAAGTTTTGAAAAAATGATAATTGATATTTAAAAAAATTTCAAAGTGAGATTTTCATTTTTTTTTAAAATGAAAAAAATGATGGATGGTCAATTTTGCTGACTCAAAAAAAAAAGATTTTTAACGAAAATTTTGGACGTGCTAGGAACGATTAAAAAATGTAAAAAAAATACCCCCAAAAATACTTTGATCTTTCCTCTTAATAATAACAAAACATTTAGACGATAAAATTTTGTTTTTTTCAAGTTTGGCGTCTTTTTCATCATGCTATGCTCTTTTTTAGCGATCTCGTGGAGGTACCTAATTTTAATTCATTTAATGTTAATTTTAATTTTTTTTTTTCAACAAAAAATTGTTTCTTTTTTTCCATTTTTAAATTATTTTCTAAATTTAATACATATTTTTATGATTTTTTCCAAAAATAAGGTTTTTCAATTTTGGAATGGTTTCAAAAACATTTAAAAATTCATTTTTTTTTTCTTTTTTGTAAAAAATTCATCTGTCAAAATTGTTAAAAATTTTTAAACATCTTATTGTATTCATGGCTAAAAAAAAAATTAAATTTTAGTATAAAAAAAGTTCTAACATTTTTTTTTTAGAGACAAACCTTTTATTTTCTGTTTCGACCAAAAATTATTTTTGTTTTAAAAAAAAAAAACTGTTTTTTATACATTTGCTAAAACCCCAAATTGTTTACAATCAAGTGGTATTTGTCATATCTTTGTCTTTTTATTTAATTTTTTGTTTATTATTTTACAATATTTTGTTTTTATTGAACTTTTTTTTTTGAATTACAATTAAAATTATTTATTTAATTATTAATAAATGAATTAAAACAAATTACTTGTTTAAAAAATTTTTTCAACATTTTTTTGTTAAAAAATTTGTAAAACTCCTTATTTTTTAATCCATGTTCATATCTTATTGCAAATATTTGAAAAAAATGAAATTTTGTTAATATTGAATATTATTTGGAATTCATTTTTTTTTTGATAATTTTTTTTGAAAAGCAACTAATTTGTGGACATTTATAATTTTATTTAAAAACTTTGAATAAAAAAAATCATCTAAGTTAAAATATTTTTGTATATTAAATTTTGTAACTGTTTGATTTTGGACAAACCCAATACATTTTGTTGGTCTCAGGTTGTTTTATTTTTTGACAACCATGTAAATTTTCTTAAATTAAAAATTTAAAATTTTCTTTTTTTTTTTTTTTTTTACTATCTTGTCTCAGAGATCTTTCAGTTTTCTAAGTCTAACTTTAACATAGTCTTAGTGTTATCTGTGTATCTTACATTGTTAAGATTAGGTCTGCTAGTAATAATCCTAAAGTGTCTTCTAGTTTTCTCAGGGTCAAAATTCTATAAATAGTAAGTGACTTTACACTGAATTTGAGGATGCCTTTGGCAGCATCTGTGAGTTATATCAAATGAATAGTTAATATCAGCCCATGAAAATATATGTACACTTGTGACTTTCAAGCTCTTTTGTGTGTGTGTGTAATCTGTGATTAAATGTTCATGCAATGTAATTTATAAACAATTTTTCCTAGTTTTAATTTCATTACATCATTCATTTAATCTTTTGGAAATTTTCTTTCTCTTGTTTTCATCTTTTTGTAGATGAGACCAAAATGTTTTTTAATTCAATATTTGTGAATTTGAGATGAAGATTAATTTTTATTTATTTTTTATTTTGACATTGACAAATGTGGGATAATTTTTAAATGTTAAAAGTTTGGTTTTAAGATAATTTTTTTTAAACAGCAGAAATGACTTGTGTTAATGAATAACCTTGTAAAGTACTAATGAGTTTACCTGAATTGATACAAAACCAGTAATGCTGAAATACTTTTCAGTTTAAAATTATAAACTTACTATAAAATTACCTTTGCAAGTATTTTCTTTTTTCTAAAAGAATATGAATTATTAATGTGCTTCTTTTTCAATGGTTTTCAATCTTTTTTCAAGATTCTTTATCTTATTTTTTATAATTGTATATCAAGTGTTTTTAATTGGATTCATTTTATAAAATCTGATACTTAATACTATCCTCTCATATTTTATAAGATAATAGACAATAATAAAAAATAACAAAACTGTAATAATTCTGAATTTGGAGTGATAAGATTCCATACACATATAATCAGTTAAGAAAGGTGTTAGAGAAATGTCTTCTTTTTATAACAATTAAGGGACATTTAGGATTTATAAATGAAACAAGTGTGGGAAATTTCTATTTGTTTCTTTAAGTCTATCCACTTATGTATTGTATATTTTCAGCTTTTTTTCTATCTTGATTTTCTCTATTTTTCTATTTATGACTGTCTAATTGTATTTATCAAAGTAATTAGTATATGTCTCGAAAATAAACTAATGTGAAATGCAAATTTAAAATTCTGCAACAAATAGCTGCGGAATGAATATTTCCAAATAATAAAAAGGAATGTCTACTTTCATACATATTTTAGGACTAATAATTTATAGCATAATCTAAATGTAGATAATGATATGAATTTAGTTGTTTCTAAAACCGTAATTTGCACATAGAAAGGATAGATAGTAGGGAAAGAATATAACTACTTTAAATAATGTGAATTTAGAAAATATTTTACAATTTTTATTGAGTCTTTAATAAATTTACTTGAAAGATATGAGTGAATGCTATTATTGTCAAAATTGGATATTTAAGTTGAAGAAAAAGAATTTTCTGAATGTAAACTATAGAGTATATTAGATGATTTTTTTTACCTTCAAAATATTTAGATTTCAGCATGTTGATATGCTGCTAAACAAAATCAGCCAACAACCACTGTAGAATTTTGTTGTACCTTGTTCTTTTTGGGATAACTTTGATAATTTCAATAACTCCATCAATTCTAGATTTGCATGTTTTTTTTTGTTTGTTTTTTTTTCAACATGTAGAAAATCTTCAATATCCTCAGCCTGACCAAGAAACTTTTGCCAAAATAAATCTGATATTTGGTCATTTGGTTATTCTGAGAACTTTTCAACATTTTATATATTATAATTTTATTATAATAATTGACTGAATTTTATAACAACCTCATACTCTGAAAATAAATAAGTAAATTAAATGTGGTTAGCTATCCATTCATCTCAACTGTTCTTTTCATTGGATAGATTATCCATTTTTCTATCAACTTTATGAAACTCTTATTCTACTTACCTATTTATATTTTTCATAGTTTTATAGTTATTGCAACTTTCCTTCATTAGCTTATCAAAATATTGGCGTTTACTTTGAACAGCTTTCTCACATATGATATCTTTACTTTCCCTAACACTCTTTGTTCAGATTTCAGCTTCCCTCTTTTTCAAACATTAACATGCTTTCATATAAGTTTTATCATATGAATATTTATTATCTTTTTGCTCAAGTTCATCTTTAGAAAATATACTTAAGTTTATATTCAACTTAGTGTACAAAAATACTGACATAGCTGTCAGCTAAATTCAGCTCTGCCTAGTAACACTATTTATAAGATGTTGAAATAATAAGGATATTTACAAGAAAGTTTATTTTATTCTATTTAACTGTCATGTTTTTCTGAAATTAAAATTTACCATGTGTTAAATAATCATTTGTAATTTGTGTAACTTATGAAGTATATGAACACAAAATTGTGTTCATATATTAAACTATATATGGATTATATACTGATTTTTATTTTTAAATATGTAGTACTGTTTTTTAATATATTTGAAAAATGAAGCTTTTAATTTAATGAAAATGCATTTCTTTAAAATCCTCTGAAGGATTTTTTTTTACCAAATTTAGCGAAAATAGTAATATAAATTTGTATCAGCAAATTAAACTGAAAAATATATTACAGTATGAAAATGCCTTTAAATCAGTTAAAAAGTTTACACTTACTTTAAAAATGTCTTTTGACTTTTTAAGCCAAAAGACATTTTTATATATAGTGGAAGATTCTTTAATAAGTATTTCATCTATCATCCAAAACAATGTATTTGATGTCATAACTTGTCAAATACATATTTTTAGTGTTGGGCATTATTGGATAATTAATCATTTTGTAAAGATTTAAGAAAAAAGTGGCCTAAAAATGAGCTTTCTATAAAGAAAAGGGATTAAGAAGCTAATTGTAAAATAATAGTTTCATTAATCATAGAGAACTTATGTAAATATTCAGATTTTAAGATTGATTCTTTTAATTATTAATTGTTTTTTCATTAAGTCTAAAATGAGTTTCATTAAAAAGAAAGTAACTTTTTGATAAAGTTGTTTTTGTTAAATCTTGTTTTGATCATTCTCAACATTTGGTAATTAAGAAATTGAACTGAATCTAACAAATTGTTTTACTATAAAAGCAGAAGGGATTTTTTCTATTGTACAAGTGATCTGATTATCACAAAATACAATATTTGGTGTTTAATTTGAAGAAAATAACTTCATTTCTTGCAAAATTTGTTTCATCAAAAAGCTGAAAGAAATTGGTATTTTCAACTTTTGAATAAAATTTTTTGCAAGGAATAAAGCTATTTTCTTTTCTTTTATTTTAATCAGATATTGGAAGAATATGTCATTTATACAATTTAGATTAATTAATTAAATAATATATTGCCTTAATTTCTGAAAGAAGCAAATAAGAAACAAAAACCTGTGAACAGTTTTACTGTTTTTTTTTCTTGTAAACAGTATTTATAAGTTTCCAGTATTTTAATTACTGAATAGAATTAATTGGTTTTGTAAAAAATATTCCTTAAACTTTAACCCAGAAATTTCCTGATGGTGTTTGGAGTTGTGCTGCTCTAAACAATAATAAAGTGATTAAGCTTTTATTTTTAAAAAATTAAATTCCATTTAATGTTTAAAAAGATCAGTTGAAGTCTGTTTTTATTTTATAGTATTTGAATTTTTACCTAAGTTCTGTTTAAAATATGATTTAATTTAAAAATGAAATGTCTACTCTTGAATTTAAAATTTTGCAAACTGTATACAGATATATCTTTTTGCCTATAAATGATTACATTAATTTATAGATTTTAATTTATTTCATTAACACCAAAAGTTTTTAAAATTATGTTTTTTCATTTCACTACATTTATTTATGTACTAGTACCTATTACTAAGTACTTATAAGCAAAGGAAAACATGTGAGGGTTGCTGAAAAGTTCTCAGTCTGACCCACTTCCAAAAATCTGATCAAACTTAAGAATGTTTTTTTGGGGTGTTGTGGGGGTGTTACATTTAGAAGGGATGGAAACGTTTTTTAGGCTCTATCCACTTACCTAACAATGATGTAAACAAAAAAGTTGCATTTTCTAGAGCAAGAATCCAAGAAATAGATTTAGTTAGAGATGTTTAGGAATTAGTCAAAAATGAGTAAAACTAAGTTGGTTAACGAACCCTTAAGTTTATGTTTGTGTGTAATTTTCAAATGATAAAAAGTTTAAAATTTACATTGAACCTTATTAAACTTGGATTTACAAGAATTTTTTTCTTTAAACATGCCAGAAGGAAAAAAAAAGCAAATAACAAAGATAAAAAAAAGAGATGATAGTGAGCTGTAAATATAAGTGTTTTACTTGGCAGTTTTTTTTTTTTTTTTTTTTTGACCATCTGCTGTTTACAACAGAATGCCTGTTGCTATTCATTGCCTTCCATTTCAGTGGCTGTTGTCTTTGTGAACAACTCTCAGCATATCAACCTCCTACCTCTACAGAGGTTATCACTAGTCTCCAGTTGAAATCTCTCTGTGCCAGTCTTTTTCAATTAATCACAGGCCTTACTTCCTCTGGAAAAATGGCAGTATTCTAGGATGAAGCCTTGTATATCAAATTAAAACCAGCTTATTTGAACCTTTGAGATTCCTTGCTAACTTTTTCCCAGATAAATTATTGTCATTTATTTTTTAATCAAATGTAATAACCACAACACATTTGGACAATGAAAATGATGTTGATGAGGCTATTGAATTAACTGGGGAAAAATATTTATTTTAAATGTTTTATCAATTCCGGGAAAATTATAAATTATTTTTTTATATTTCTAATGGACCAGGGAGTTGCTGAAACAATCTTGGTCTGATGAAGAGATTCCTTACAAAATTCTGATATTTGTCCATTTAATCATGTTTGGGGAAGTGATTTAGGCTGAGAACTTTTCAGCCATAGCTACCACCCCATTCTTAGCAGTAAGATGAGAGCAATGGATTTTGGTGTGTGAATATACATTTGCCTGTAAAATAACATGAGAAGTGTTTGAAAGATCTCTCTCTGTTTGGTACATATAGTCAAGCCATATCTTAAAATAATTAGAATATAACTGGAAATTCTTTTGGTGGAAAGGGAATATAGCAATAAACATAAAGAAAAATGAAAATTGTTTAATAAATGTTTTGAAATAAAGTAGCAAATGTTCCATTTTTAGGGTAATTTACATTTTTTTTCTGATAGTAATCAGTATAACATATTCTGACTATTAAAATGTTAAATATCTGGAGAAATGGTGTCAATTTTTAACAATTAAAAACCCTTATTTGAAACAACTTTAAAAACAAACAATCCAAGGACAGACTTTATTCAGTGTTTACAACATGCATTTTCATATTGAATGATTTGTTTGCTCTTTCATCTTTCAATTTTTGAGTGCTTTAAAAAGATTTTGTTTTGCCCCCTTTTTCTTTTAACCTCATTTTTCTCTCCTTTAGGTTTATATGCTATGCTTCCAGATATCATTTTTCTTACTGTAACACAATCAGGCAGTTCCTAAAAATATGTTCAGCAGTAAAAAATTGACACTCAGCACTCATTCACTTAAAATACTTGGAAAGAATATAACAGTTTTGTGTACATACCAAACATGCTTTATTTATGCACACACGTTTTTTCCTTTTAAGATTCAAATTTGATTGATGTATACTTTTAAACAGAATATAGAAACATTTGCAAGTTATAGATTACATTTTAGTGCTTATAGGATGTTTCATTACTTACTTAAAAAACTTATTTAATTGGTAAAGCTAGGGATTTGGGCATTCCTATGCTGAAGATTTCATTAAAAATTAGAAGCAAGTTTTAATAAATTTTCAAAGTTTATTATCAGAAATTTGATGTTATATTTTTCTAAAAAAAATATATGTATATCCACCAGACTAAGAATATTTGACAAAACTCTCCTTCTGTTTATATAATAGGTATAACTAATTTCATGTCTTCTAGAGAATATTAAAAGTACAGTTTTAAAGTCAGATATACCATTCTATTAACATTCATACAATTTTTTTTATCTTCAATATACTATTACTTGTCCTTCTTATGTGCATTAATTCATGTGAGGGATTGCTTATTCAGAGTTTATTTAAATAAAGAAATGATTTTTGTCATACTTGTTTTTTTTTTTTTTTTTTTTCCTTAATCTTATGATTTCAGTGACTGGAAATGGTTTAATTGATTTGTTCTCAACATATTAAAATCTTTATTTGAAATAATGCAAGTGATTTTAAGTTATTTGTGTGAAGTTAAGTTTTACAGTACTTCATATAAATAAATCTTTTGTATTAAATGTTGTTTTTCATATGTTGGAAAATATAGCAGTATATGTCACCACTCTATAAGATACAGAAAAATATTTACAGAAAATATGCAAGTATTAAAGCACTAGGATTTTTAATAGTCATAACATTTTATGTTTTGAAGTTATAAAATTTTTTCTTGTGTTTTAATTAGGTACCTCCACAGAAATGCAATACATAAATGTTTAAAATGATTCTTTTTAAAATGAAAAATCTTTCTGGAACTTTTATTTTAGTTTTAATTTGAAGCTACTAGATTAAATTTAAGATTTCCAATAAGCAAAATATTTTATATTTCAAAACTAATTTAAAATGACAGAATGGAAGGAATTTCTTTTTTTGGAATTGTTTAGTGATATTTTTAGCCATCTGTTAGCACAATGTCTTTATTAAAAAAATCTTTTGAAAATAAAATCTACTTTTCTGAAACTTTATTTGAGGAATACTAACTAATTTAAAGTTTAATTAATCTGATCTGAAACAAATATTACTTACTTTTAGGTTAAAATATTGTAGAAATGCATTTTTTAACACAGTGGTAAGTGTTTATTTAAGGAGGTGACAGCTTGACTGATAGGCAAAAGTTTATCTAATTCTTTTCTACATTGGACATATCTGTAAAAATTACTTGAGGTATATAACATGAGTGCCTTTTTTATACAATTTTTATCTACCCAGTAATCTTGAAAATTTAGGCAAATATTCTCCCTAATCTGTTTTATTGAAATTTGGATATTTTGGCTTTAAATTTACTACAGTCATTGCTCTTATTTTCTGATAATGTCATGTATGGGTACCCATATTTACAAAAATCTGCACATTTATACACAAAAAACTCAAAATTCTTTTTAAAACATTTAGGGTTGCTGAATTGTAGTAAGCTTTTCTATTTATGATTAGTAAATATAGTTTTTACTTAATAACAATATCACTTGCTACAAATTAATACAGCTTTTTAAAAGAGTTAAAACATTACAAATTACTCTAATTAAAATTTTTACAAAATGAAAACAATTCTTGTAAAAATTCATTATTCATCAAAAAAAAAAAATTTTTTTAAAATAATAGTGTCCTTAATATATCTTATTCATAAAAGCAATTAAAAGCTTTTCTTAGTTAAATAATGTCTTAGTTTTACTGCATTTTTTTTTCATCTTATAATCAGAGCAGATTTTCTGTAACGGTGAGTGGTAAGGTCCTGTTTTATAAAAAAAAATGAAAGATTTAAATTCTCCAGAGTTCTGCATATAACTAATATAAACATTAAGTGGTACAAAAATTAATTTCTTGAAATTTAATAAAATTAAATGTCTTAAATAATTAAATAATTTCTTATATGTAAAAAAAAAAATAATCAAGATTTTCCAAAAAAGAAACATTTCTAAAATAATTTCATTCATTTGTGAATAAGTCCTGAAAGTTTCATTAAAATCAGACAATTATTTTATTTTTGCAAGGATTTCCAATCAATGTGTTTTTCACAAAAAAAAAAAAAAAAAAGACAGTAAAATTTTCTATACTTTATCTTTGGACCCACACTGGCACAAGAAAAACAAGATTTTTAACCAACATTTCAAAGTTTTAAAAAAGATTAAAAAATATAATTTAATAATCAAAAAATCCTTTGGTCTTTCCTCTTAATAATAACCAAGATTTTGACAATAAAACTTTTTTCTTAAGTTTAGGGCATTTTTTTCATCATCTAATTTTTTAGCAAATCTGTGGAGGTATTTAGAATTAATTTTAATTATGCATTCTTCTTATTTCAAGTTCAATTAAATATATTTCGTAAATTTTAATGCATTCTTTTTTTATATTAAACTTTTAGTGAATAAATACTTAAATTTTAAAACTAAAAAAGCATTTCTTTTTTGTTTCCAATTAACAAGTACTTAAAATCCTTACTGAAAAAGAACTCAGTTGCTTCCATACAGGAGGTATGGCTGTCCTACTATTCATAATCGTATTTAAAATTATTTAAAACACTATTTGTAAGCAAAATCTTCATTTTGAACAAAAGAAAAACAGTAGTTATGAGTTCAACTGGTCTTGTGGTTAGTTTATAGGAAAATGCATTATAAATTTTCACTTGTCTAAAATTAATGTGAGCTAGATTTAAACCAAAAGAAAAGTGCTTTATTTAAAAACTCACTATTAGGATAAAACTCAATTCAAACTGCTGTGTATATTAGCTTTACTTATTCAGGACCCTACTAATTTGGGATGAATACAACTACCCACTTTGAAATCAATGACAAATTGTCTGTTCCTCACAATAAGGTATGCTTGGAATTTCCTCTTTACTATCTTTTTTACATGAATTGAAATATTCACTTATTTTTCTCCCCTTTCATTCACACAGAATAGTTTTGATGTATATTTTCTTTTTAAAAGATTTCAATTTATGTTTTCTTTTTCATTTATTTCATGCATAAAAGCTTCTTGCTACTTTGGCATGTTACAATTTGTTTCAAAATGATAAAATAAATAGTAAAATCAGCAGGTAAATTACTTTTAATTTAAAACTTTTTTGCATTCAAAAAATAACTGCTGTTAATATTTTGTTTATTTTCATGACATGCTTTCCAACCAGGTGATAAAAAAATGTTCCTGAATAGGTATGATGATTTTAGTAGCTTTTTGTATCACTCTACCTTTTTTTTTCTCAACAAGCCCTTCAATAACAAATGAAGGTTGACCTACTTGTCTTTGGCAAACTGTTGGCCTAATTACTCCTCTTTATTGTTTGCTTGTCCCATGCTACCAGTTTTACCTTTTCTACCTTTTGTTGACATTTCTGTAGCTTTTCTAATTTTATTATAGAGTTAAATTAATTTAGCAAATCCCTAATTGTAAGTTTTCTCTATTTTTATACCATTCAATATAGTTAAAGAATATGTTTTCAAAAGCAAAATCTTTCAAATCATCTTATTTTAAGCAATATTTTAAAATTTCTTTTTTAATCCTTTTTCTTATATCTCAACTTTTTGTAATAAAAAAATAACAAAATGTTCTAAAATATCAAGTGATTTAAAATCAAAATTTCAATTAAGTTGATATTCTATATATCAATCCATCTTGGAATTGAGATAGACAAATCTTCAAATGAAAAATTTCCTATTATTTTTTTCTTTGATCAGTCAGATTCTGTATCAGTCTTGAACTTATGATTGAGACGTGTTGTATAAGCAGTAAACTTGAATGTATACAGTATCCATCAATTTTCAAATATTCTTATTTTTACTACTAGTAATTTCAGTTTTGACCATGATTACATTACAAATATATTGTAGATATTACATTTTTTAACATTGATTTTTCTTGATGTGTTATTTACCCCCACCAACCCCCCAAAATTTAGTTCTTGTAATAATCATTTTTTGACATAGCTTCTTCTTTTCCTTTGTTAAATGAATCCCATAAGATAAGAATGGACACAGAAATCAACTAAAAATGTACTTTGTTATAAAATGCTCCATAGTGTATTAAATGCTTATACTTTTTCCCCTTTTTAAAGAGCATAATTTACAAAACATTTTGCAAATCTTTCTGCATTATTTAAAAACTGGAATTATGATGCTTTATATTTGCTTTTTGTTCAGTGAAATGCATGACATCATTGTTTGCTGTATTTATGTTTTATGAATTTTCACATTTGTGTTCACACTGTCTAACTTACACACACAATAAATTTTCATTAGAAATTGTTGGATTTTAATGTTTTTCAAATTTATCCAGAAACATGAAAGTTAATTTTTAAAATATTTTCTGGTAGAAAATCTCAAGTAATTTTGAAAAGTTGGAACAAAAATGACTTGTTTTACTTTACTACACAATTCCTAAACAAAAGTACCATAACCATGAATGTTTGATTTTAGACCAGAAAGTGACAACTGCAGGAGTTATTTTTCTGTTTACTTATCTATGCAGAGATAAAATTAAATTAAAATTGAATGTCTGTTGAAAATAATAAATCACTGTTGTTTTGATTGATATTTTTTGTTTTAAAACAAAGCAAAATAAGATTATTATATTATTATTATTTTTCACAAAGTCCTAGTGGATCAAAGATATAAATTAGTGAATTGTAAATATTTTAAGACTATCCAGAATAAACAGAGATTAGACTTAGAACAGATTAAGGCAGAACTATTTCCTAAAATATTTTTCATATTATTGGATTGCTGAAGACCAAATTATAATACTTGCAATAAAAGGTCTCTCCTGATGTTTATTATTGCCAGCTATCTACTGGTAAAGAAGAAATTGTCATCTTAAGTTTTTTGACAGTGACTGACAACTTTTAATAGAAACATCTGGTTGCTTCCCCCTATTGCATTTAAAGTGGAATTCCAAAGTTCAGTACTTTTTGATGATCTATCCCTTTTAAAATCTAGACAATTTCCATACTTTTAGAATATGAGGGGGTACTGAAAAGTTATGAAAAATTCTCAGCTTGACCAAAAAGCCTTTCCCCTCCAAAAATTTAATACATGATCAGATTTTGGAAAGTGTCTTGCTTTTCATCACTTCTTAATTGTAGTGATTGCATTGTTATTTCTCTCCTTTATTTTTATATTAATTTAAGTAATAATAAGCATTTCTTTTTAAACATCAAATATATGTGAAATAAATGTGTTGTTTATTTATACCACTTGTCTGTGAAAACTTTGTAAAATTGTAAATTTTACTTGATACATGTCATAGATAAAAGGTAATGAATTTTTGCCAAAGCTGAGAATGATTCATCATTTCTGCACATATATTTTTCTTTGCAGACTGGTTTCTTTTTTATTACTAAAATAAAAGAATAAAATAATCTGATTTTGACATTGAAAATATATTACAGTTAATAGAAATAAGTTATCTTTTTTAATTTAAGAAATTGGTTGGTATGCTATTAAATATAAAAAAAATCTATTAACAAAACAATATTTTCTTTTTTAAATGTTTATTCAAATGTAATAATAAAATAACTTGAAAAAAAACTAACAATTTATTCAGAAATCATGAAGACTTCTCAGGTATTGTGAAAAGTCATTGCATTATGGTTGTAACATGCATCTGCAGATAAATTACAGAATTTTTTCTCTGGCAATTCCTTAAATTGTCTTTAAAATTTCCTGCCATATATTAAATACAATTAAGAGTTACTTAGAGAAAATAATTGTTTAAAATTGGGAATTGTAAAACATTTTCTTATATTATTGAAAAATAAGGTTGAAAGAATCTTTGCTGAATATTTACTGTTGTCTGTGGGAAGAGTTTTCATTTGTTCTCCCCCACCCTTCTTTCTTTGTGGTAAGCAGCAAGTAAATAAATATAATTACCATCAAGGCAGAGAATAGGAGCATGAAAGCTAAGCTTGATTGGCTGTTCTTGTTACTTCTGATCTATACTTTTGTAATTCTTCTATTTAGTATATATGTTATGTAGGGACATAATGATCAGTCTGTAGCTCACACCACTGTTATAAGTGAGATAAATGCCTGCAGATAGACCGCACCTGTAATTATATTCTCTTTTCAGGCTGCCAGGTTTCTGGGTTTTCAGTATACTGAACTGCTATGTGTTCATCTGAAAATTACATAGAAAAACTCTTCTTGATAATGAAGAAAACAACACCAGATTATAAGATTATCCAAGTTCATCTCATATATTCATTTGGCATTCTTAATAAGTAAGCAACAACTGTTAAAAACTATTCTCTTAGGTCCTGCATATTTGACTAGAGGCATATCATAGGGGAGAAAAAATCTCAGGTTGAGGTAGGAGGTCATTTGCACAAAAGATACCAATTGTCTACAGGTAGATGACAAAATTGTTTTACTGTTTGTCCAAAATCTGTAGATTTTGTAAATCTATTGAGTTACTTAACTAAGCCCTCAGAAAAAATTATATAAACTTAACTATACTCATCTTTATCCACATATTTATATTTTTATCTCACAGATAATAAACTATTTTCATATCTCTAAACATAGAGTGAATATAAGAATTTAACTAGAATATTATAATTTGTATAAAATGAATAAAAGTTGAATGCTGGTTATAGTGTAAATTTTATTATTGTCATGAAGAATTCCAAAAAGCATAATTTATATGTTCTCTTGATACATGTATTATATTTAATTTTATGCATTTTCTTTAGTAATTTTGTTAAAAAATATTAATGTATAAATATTTGCAAAGCCAGTTTTATATTTTACAGGACATTCTTTAAAAAATTTTTTTCTTTGTTTAAAATTCTTTTGATTTTTTTTTTTTGAATTTGTTTTTTATGCCAGAATGTGTTTTCATTTTCAGTTAATCCACAACCAAGTAAAGAGTGAAACAAATTTGTGTAATTTATGATTTTCAGATTTTATATTTGTAAAATTTGGAAATTGTGTTGATTTTCTTTTAGATTTTGGTTACAAAGTAAATTTGGAATAAAAATATTAGGCTAATAGGAATCTGTTCAATAAATTTAATAGTTGTTTCAGTTATCTACAAGGTGCTTCATTTTTATACTAATTTTACAATTGCTATGTAAAGGAAAAAGCACAGTATTCAGTTATAATACAGTTCATATTAATCTACTTTGGTATTATATGTATGTCTTCAATTGTAAATCCACTGAAGGTATTGTAAACTTTTTAATTTTTAATATCTTGAACTTGAAAACCTTTTAACTCTTGTGGTTAAGAAGTTTGAGTTTGTTTTTTTTGTTTTTCTCAGAGCACTAGATGAAGAATCAACAAAATCAAACATATTGTGTTAAAATAGCAAACATATAAAGAGATCTTAGCATCCAAATAATGCTGGTTATGTTAATGACTTTTCTTAAAGCTATGGGAATACCTGTTCATTACTACTACATAAATGTTTTTATAAACTCTGACTTCTCTTCTTTAATTTTTTGTTTTTCATTGATTACTTATATCTATATTGTTCAAATTTTTTTTCAAGCATTGCAATATACTCAGTACTTTCTATTCTTGCCATTACCCCTTTTTATTTACTATTCTTACATTCTTTGAAAATTTCATTTTTAACTACTTTTAAGATCTTCATGCATTGTGTTATAAATAAATTTAAATGTAGTTGTAAAACTGGACTTATATATATTAACATATTAGATCATTTCTTGTTATCATGTGAACACTTGAAATATGTTTTAGTTGCATTAAAATATACTGGTGAATCAGACTAAATATTCTTACTACGTTTTATAGGTCCAATAAATTTTTTAGTTCTTATGTGTTTTTATTTAATGATTAATAATGTATCTACACTTTAGGAGAAATAATTTCAGGGAAAAGTATGATGAAGTGGAAACATTTCATCCTTCATTGGAAAAATACTATATAAAAAATGATGCTAAGGAAGCAAATATATTGGTAAAGACGTTAGGAGACTACTCTATTCACTAGATGCCACATATAAAGAATAGACCAGAAGAAACATTTTGTTCAAAATACGACAATTCTAATTCCCATTGTCTGTGGAATTATGACAATACTTTATTGCAGAACTTTAGACAATTATTGTTCAAAATATTTTTCATGTTAAAAGTCCAAATGAAAAATTCATTATTTGATGAACCAAATGGATAAAATAGTTTTTTTTTTTTTTTTTTTTTCCAGAATGTTTTATAATACTAAAAAAAAAACTTTTGCTACTTTGAATATTTATGGTATAAAAATTATCAAGGAATTCTTTTGGAAAATAAGAGTAATTACCAAATCTTTACCAATTATTTTTTATGGAGTCAGTATATTTCCACACCTGCTTATATTATTTCTCAAAGTAAAAACTTTGAGAAATAATTTCTAGTTTCACCAAAATTGAGACATTGTGTGTAATACATTTCTGAATCAGTATCTGTCTATATTTCTGATATGAGGTATTATGTACATTATTTACATTATTCAGACTATTGTCCTCATCTTTGTCGCCATATTTATTACAATGTTTCGACCATTGTGCGCTCTGGCCTTCTTCAGGTGGTTGGAATGCCGAACTGAACCCTTTATTTTGCTCACAGGAGTAGATTGTTCTAGTTTCACGTGCCATGTTTAATGGATATCAATACCTGGCTAAGGCAGTGGAGAACTTTCAGAGGGAAATAATCAGGAGATAACTGATAATGGCTGAAACGTTGTAATAAATATGACGACAAAGATGAGGACAATAGTCCGAATAATGTAAATAATGTACATTTCTGATTATTATAAACTTTTCATAACCCCTTCCTTAATTAGATCATTTTGATTTATCGGCCACAGAATGATGCAAATATCATAATGCTGATTCTCCTTCTTCAAATAAAATCAAGGCATGAATTCACCTTGTATAGAATCCATTTATTCATCTTGTTCCGTTTTTCCAGTTGCATGTAGATGAGTGGCAATACTTGATTTGTTTTTCAAGCTCATCTACCTCCTCATTTGTTACTTTTAATCTTTTATCATGAAAGGATTGCTTCTGTTCTTCACTTTCATGGTCTTCAACACACTTATCTGCTTATTAAAACTTTTGGAATCCATGCTAAATTCTACAAATAGGAGATGATTTTTTTTTCAAATGCCTGATGTTCCATACAGCTTTCTGTCTAGTTTTGAAGTCATACAGATTAATGATATATCCTTTATGTTCATGTTGCTCTTGGTTGAAATGTTAGACAAGAAAGCATGATATATATAATGCTTGAAGCATTTTTTACGCTATAGTTGGTTTATAAGTGCCAGTGTCAGGTTTATTTTTGGAGAAATACATTTTTGTAGTCGGTATACAAATTAATTTATTTTGCTAGCAATGTTTTAAAAAAGAAATAAGTTAGTAACAATTTTTTATTAGTGTTATAAATAGATCTTAGCATTTAAAAAATATAAAAGTAAAATATTGACTTTCAGATAAAAGGAATACATATGTTTTGTTTTACATTTTATAGTTAACCATAATTATTATACTTTGAATTTCTTGTACTTGCAGATATGATCCAGTTTCTGGCTGAACCCGTATCAACTGTTGTATCTGAAAACAGTTCTGTGATGATAACATGTCCCGTTTCTCCACCAGTGGCTATTGTTCAATGGTTTTATCAGGATAAAGCTATTTCAGATGATAATCAATGGATCACTGTTAATGGAACATCATTAATCATTGATGAATTTCAAGTGGGAGATGATACCAATTCACATGAAGGGACTTACTATTGTGTGGCTACTACATCATTGGGAGCCTTAGTCAGCCAACCAGCAACGTTACAACTTCCACGTAAGTGCTTTGTGATCTTTTCAGATATTTTGTAAATTAATTATCCCAAACCAAAGAAAAAATAAAGACTAAAATTTTTCAATTTCAAATCTAAATAATTAACTTTTTGCATTTATTTTAATCATTTTTTGATTGATAGTTAGAAAATTTGCTTTTCTGTTTGATTTTTTTGTTAATATAATCAGTTTAAATACTTAATGTTGGATTCTTATGTTATTAAGTCTTAAATAAGATTAACTTTTGTTTTTGTTATAATGTTTTTCAAAAACAGAAATTTAAAAAAAATAATTCTGTAATATTTGTCTTAAGAATATTATAGAATTAGAAATTTTCTCAAAGTTGGAGAACTTAGTTACCTGAAGTATTTATCCACAAATTATTTTGATTGTTAATTTGTAATTTTAAGGTAAAATCTATCAGTTGAAATGTCCGGACCTATATCAGTTATGCTATAATATCTGGTGAGTCAGTGTGCGCACCAGCTAGGCTTCTCATGACAAGGTGACATGTATGGTCAGAAGCATAGGATATTCCATTTCCAAAAGTGTGGGGAGATTTGACATGATGTCACAGGTGTGCCAGAAATACCTGATGGAAAGCAGTATCATCCACAATTGAATCTGGCTAGAATTGTCACCAGTAACAGACAAATAACACTGGCTCAAATCACATCCACGTTCAATCATTATTACATCAGTACAGAAGTTACTGGATGCATATCCAGCAGGTCAGTTAGTTTCCATAGGATGTGAGATTCACGAGAGTGCCCCTGTGCACAATGCAAATAGTCTCATCTAGCTTATGATGTTATTAATTGGACACTGGAGTACTATGAGCCACAGTTCTAATTGTTTTGGGGCTGATGGTAGGGTTTGGGTATAACATAGACACATGAAGTGATGGATCCAGTTGTCAATAAGGGACCATGCAGGCTAGTGGTTGTTCCATAAAGCATAGGACAGGAGTTGAGTCCATTGTTCCATTTAAACACATCATTAACTGTTACACTGCACTGCTTTCTGCCTATTTATCACCCATTCATGAACTCCAACAATAATAGGTTCCATGACAGACAATATGCCATATCATCAGACCTAAATTACCCAGAATAGTTTTGGGGAGCATTTTGGAGTTTTCCAACATGCTATTGACTATTTGCCAGATAGGAAAACAATCAACTATTTATGGAATGTGGTGGAGAAGTCTATTTGTACACAAATACGTACCTACAAATATCCAGGAGTTGTGGACAATTACTAGAATGACATGACTCAATTGCTTCTGACCACTCATAGAATCAATGATATGTTCAGTTGATGCACTTCACTAGAAGGTACCATACACAATACTAGGCACTTATCTTATGGCTTCTGGCACATCAATGTATATCAAACATAGCATTTTATATATTTGGATATAGATTTAGAAGGGGCTAACTTATGCCAGCTTTAAAGAAATATAAAGGATGCTCCTAAAATCCATAGCCATTGATCAAAATAAATGCAGTTTATGTACTCTATTTAATAAGATGTTTAAAATAAATCTTGCACATTTCTATACAGGTCTATCCATTTTATCCATATTACTTGGGTTGATTCAAATAGTGTGTATACCTCTCTATGACCAATTTGATATTATTATATTTAGTTCTAAACAAATGTACATATTTGATCAGCCTATCTAGAAACAGTTTATACTAAAAAATAAATTCATGAACATGTTGGTACTTTGGAATATACAGTGTTAAGTGTATGCTTATTGGTATTTTCTAAAATTTATATCTTTTATTTTTCTTGAAAAAAATCTAAGTAACAAAAACATTAATCAATTTCTAACAGCATTTTTATAATTTGATTTCTAATTCTTTAAAAACAATTGTTCTAACCAATTATTAAACTTAAATTTTACTATTTCTATTATTCTTATATTATATGATGGTCCTGCTATTTATTTTCCCTTCATAAATTTATATTTGGATACTTATTTTGACATGACTTTGAATTTTGTGCAATCTATTAATGTCTTTTCTTTGCCTTTTTAACAATCAAAATTTGTAACAGATTAATAACTGTATATCAAAGAATATGTACAGTCTTATACAGGGCCGCATTTATTAATTTTCTTCTATTTTTGTTTGTACTTGGTTGATGATTGTTTTGTGTTGCTTTGTATACACTTTGAAGTGTATAACAGTAACTTTAAAATTAATTTTTTTGTCTTAGAGTAGGTATCCCAAACTGAAATTTTATTTTCAATATATCTAGATCTTGACAAATCATAAAAAAATGTTATCAAATTTATCTTGGTAGCTCACAAAATTATGACTAAAGTTTTTTTTGTCTCATATGCTATTGGACAAAAAACTAATTTTAAAAGTGTATAACTGAAGATAGAGGCTTTAAACAAGTTAAAAATAATTATAAATGCAATTTCATATAGGAAGTCTTGAAGTAAACAATAGATAATACTAATGGAATCAATAATTCTTAGATCAGACCAGCCTAAGCATTGGGAAAATTTTGTTCTCAAGAACAAAATCCTAAAAATATGACACAGAAGAGCAAATTTGTTTCATTTGTTTCTATGTGGTGTAAACATGCATACAGGAAATACAGGAAGAAGTTGAAAAGCATTAACTGTTGAAATCCACAGTTAATGCTTTTCAACTTCTTCCTGTATTTCATAGCACAAAAGAGATGAAACTAATATTTTTCAGTAGACTTCAATAAAAAAAAAAAAAAAAACTATATTTACACCACATAAAAACAGCCAGAAGCACAATCTGGGTCAAAAGTATACCACCATATTGAACTTGCCATAAAAAAGTATCCATTGAAGTACATGCCTGAAACTTTACGAATTTTGAGATTTGGAATTCAATAAAATACCTCTTTTCACTGTAATATCAATACCTTTTGTAATATATTATTTATAATATATATTTAAAATTATGTAATTTTCAACTCATCAAAAACAGGACAGTAATGACTACAAAACTTATAAATTTGTTTTACAAAAAGAACACAAAATAATTTATAATATTGCTTTAGACTTCTTCAGTTTTAAACTGATAGAAAAGACTTTCTGAACATTGTGAATGGTTCTCCTGCACTTTCTCTCTTCATCGTATTTTGTCAACTGAATTTCCATATGGTCCTCTGATATGGCTAATATTCACTCCATATCCAGCCATCACAGGAACCTTGACAAAAAGAATGGGTGAGTGAATACTTGGACAAACTATTTACCCATAACTATCTTACTGCTCAGGCTGTAGGAATAACATATAGCTGTTACAACCATTGTTAACCTTAACAGGAGCCAGGTTAATGGAATGTTTATTATAAAATCAAAGCATTTTTAAATACACTGAACTACATTATTTTATTTTTTTTCAGTGCATTTTAATTTTAAAGGAATGTTTTTAAATAAAACCAAAGTTCAATATCCTTCAAAACTTGCTGAACTCATCAGTTGTTGTCTCTGTGTTACTTGCTTTACTTCAGTGGTGTAGCTAGTATTTTTGCCACCCCTCCCCAGAAGGAATACAATATTACAGTGCTTATTAACTCCTTAAATTTTATATACATATATACATACAGTCAATGACAAAATTATTCATGCACTCATCAATTTTTAATATTTTTATCCATTTCTCAGAATCTAATGCCAGGTTTTTTCCCATGTTTCTGTTAAACATGGTATTTATAACAACTCCTCATTGATAAATTATGAAATAAAAGTACGATTGTGTTGGTTTTTTTTTTTTAAATAAAACTGGGGATATGTAAAAAAAAAAAAAAAAAAAAATGAAGACTTTGCTTAATTTTTTTCTAAATCAGGAAAACTTTAAAAACTTTTTACGATATTAAAAGAAAGATTACTTGTTTTTGTTTATATACCTTCTGTTTTATTTATAAAGAAAAACAAAAAAAGCACATTGTACTTTTAATTCATAATTTATCAGTTCTTTTAATATTTATTTCAATTTTAACAAGTGAGGAGTCATAAATTAAATGCCACGTTAACAGAAACAGTCATTTTTCTTTTAACAATGTAAAAAAAATGTAATATTTAAATTATTTTATGTAGTTGAAGTTATTATTAGCAAAGTAGTAGAAGAATTAAAAGTCTAATAAAATTAATTTCACTTTTAAAAACTGAAATAAATGTTATCATTCATTTAATTCTTAGTCTATTTTACTTAATAAAACTTCAACTATCTAAATAAAAAATGAAACATTGTATTATTTTACTACCGTGAAAACTTTTAAATTGAAAAATTGAAAAAAATGCCCATTTTTGGACTTTAAATAAAGTTTCTGCAAAAAAAATATTAATTTTCAATTTTCTTTAAAATTTCCATTTGATATTTCCAGAAAAAATTAGAATGCATGTGATACCCTTAAAGCATTGGAATTATTTCAATTTATTTGTCTATTTTATAATTTATGAAAAGTAATGGTTTTATATCTGTCTTAAAGCTAGGCCTATAATAAGATAAAAAAAATAATTGGCTGACTTATTTTTTTTTTTTAACAGTTCACAGGCATGACAAATCATAATCAAAGAACTAATACCAAAGTCTGGAAACTGTGGATTCACTAAATCCAACCCCACATCAAGCCCTTTAAAAATGTTGAAATTTTTTTCTCACCTTTTGCTCACATCTTGTAAAGTGGGGTTTATTCCCACCAGCTGACAGGGGTTTTGGGGACATTTTTTTTTTATTGCTGGTTGCTCTGAGCCATTTTTATATCAAAGAAAAATTGGCTTCATTTGAACCCTATCTTCTTCCTTATCACTGCATTTTTGCAAAAATTATTGAAATTATGTTATTGTTTTTTCTGTTCTAAAAACTCACCATGGACTAAAAGTGCTGCCCAGGGTAGACTTCCCCCTCCGTCGCCAACTAGCTATGCCACTGCTTTACTTAACTATGTTCAATTTTAAAATTTAAGCAATTTTCATTTAACAGTAGCAAAATTTGTAGATGGTAAAAATCAAATTTATGAATACATTAATGCTTATTGAATCTAATTTCATTTTACACCTAATGAATTACATCTAATTTCATTTTACACCTAATGAATTACATCTAATTTCATTTTACACCTAATGAATTACATCTAATTTCATTTTACACCTAATGAATTGCAGCAAGTTTATCATAAAAGTAATTGAAAAAAACTTTTTTCTTTTATAGTTTAATAATTTTGTTTTCATCACTTCATGTATTGGATACTTTCATTTTATTTTTTCACTTGGAAAAACTAAAAACTTACAAAATAATAATAAAAATCCAAAACCACATTTTTATATATATATATATATATAATTATTTTTTATAAAAAAATTATAACATAAGTATGTTATAAAATCACTACAAAAATAGCCATTTTGTTTCAACACACTCTGTGTCTTATCAATATTATATATATATTGTTAATATGAAGTGGAAAGTTTATATAGAATCAATTGCTATCTGCTGATAGTAAATTTGGTTCACTGTGTTGTGTTACACAATTTTTCTCTCCAGAATCTGTCATTTATATTCATCCATACTTCAAATATTACTGTCATATATAGTCTGGTGCTATGCTAAATATTTAGAGATTTTTGATAAAATTCAAAGAATCTGCACTGTTATTGGTCTTGGCCTGGCATCCTGGTTTCAGTCATTTTCCTATTGCTGTTATGTAGCTACCCTGTGCCTTTTCTATAAATACTTTCATTGTTCTGATGATCTTTCCTCCTTGGTACCTAGACTTTATGAATTAAAGCATAGTATTAGATTGGCAACAAGGTCTCATCTTTTACAGTTGAAATGGTTAGGTGTAACTGTCAGTTCTTTGCTAACAGTTTCATTTCTTGCACTTCTCACCTATGGATTTCTCTTCTGGCTTCTTGCTTTCCAGCCATCTTTGATCTTCAAAAATTTAAATGCAATGTCAATCATTATCTACTGTCTTCTTGATTCATCTTTTATTGTTATCATTTCATAATAATGTTTTTCTTTTTCTTATTCTTTCACACTAAGTAACCCCTTGTGCCTTAGTGGCTTTATTGCTTTGCTTGGGGTGAAATGATTATACATACTCTATTTTACAGAATTTTCTGGTTTTACTACAAAATCAAGCAACATAACTGTGGAAGTAATTGAGGGTGGAGCAGCTTTATTTCCTTGTGGACAAGTTCAAAGTGTCCCCAGGGCACATCTTAGTATTGAAAAAATTGATAACGCTAAGGTTATCATGAGTAAGTAACATTGAGACTTTTCCTTATTTTAATTTATTTTGTTTAAACCAGTGCTTTAAATTCTCTAATTCTTAAGCTTTCTACAATTTTGATAAGTTTGCTTTGTGATAAGTGCTGATTTAAATACACATTTTTGACACATTTGCATTCAAATTCTATATTTCAGAATGAAAAAATAAATTTCAGAATTTAAAAAAAAAAAAATTTGGCAAACAATTTTCAGCATAAAAATTTAAACTTCATTTCCATTTTCACTATTATACTCATCATAATTGTTGTACACTAGACAATCCATGAACTGAACTCACAACCAGATATATTTTAAAATAATACACAATGCACAACACAATGTACAATTAACTGAAAGAACACTAAGCAGTAAAAACTTCCACAGTAGACTTAGCATAGAGATGAACACCATCTAGGAGCCTCTGATTATGAAAGAAAGAATATTCATAATGTTCCACCATCTGAATACAGACATTAGGTTTAAAGTTCTAAAATTATACCACTAGATTGTCCAAGAGACATATAGTCTGGTAGATTAAAGTATTGATTAAAACATATTTGAGTTCCCTGGCAGTTGTGAGTTCAGTCTCTACTTCAGTAGAAGAAATGAATGAACAAAAAAAAGTGAATTAGTGTGGTGATTATTGACTGATAAGTGCAGAAAGGGTAACAAGAACAGTATATTTCTGTGGATTAAATAAAGGGTTCAATTCAAAATTTCAAGAAGGTTACAGTATACAAAAACACATTTGTAAAAAAACTGGAAGGTACAAAGGCTGAAATATTGAGTATAACAACAAAGATGAGTATAGTGATCTGAATGGGTAAGGTATCGTGATAATTTCTCATGTCAAAAATTCCAACATAAATTTCATGCTAATTTTTCTATTTCTTTGGTTACAACATTTTTTTCTCTATCTTATTGACAAAAAATTTTTTCCCCCTTCTTTTTCTAATCAGGGAAAATTTTTGTCGTTTAAAATTCACTTTTAAATTTATCAAAGTTAAATTTCTTAAAATGTTTTGGTACCTTGTAAATACTTATTATGAAATCTCATAATTTTCCAAATAAAAATGTTCCTAACTGATAAACATGAAGCAGATTTTAACTTGTGATTCTCCCACTGTTATCATTTAAAGTGATTATTAAAGGTGATTACATTCCTTCATGTGTATCTTAATTTTATCCTGTTTATTTTTTAGTAACTTATAATAAAAATTAAATTAAGTTCATTGTAAATATTACTTATGTGCCTAAAATTATCTAGTAACATTTTTAAATGTTTGTTTTCTTCTATTTAAATTTGTATATATTTTATTTTTAGAATTTATTTACATTGAAGCAGAAGAAAAGTTTACAATGTTTTTTTTTAATGTAAATATTGGGTGTACATGAGGCAGGCTTTTAGCTAATTCAGTATATTTAAAGAAATTATTAGAGGTACAAAGTTTAATTAATGCAATAAAAACAGACATAAGAGACAAGTAATTGGCAAAATGATAAGAGAAAAAAACAAAAATGTTATAGAATGACCTAAACCATTATGGCTCCTCACTCATTAAAACACAATCAAGGAAATTAAAATATTGTGCACACTGACTAAAAATGGAAACCTGAAGAAAGAAATATATATGTATCAATAATATACAACAATGGTATATCTATAGACAGAACAAACTAAATCCTAATATCCAATTATTTTGTTTGCATAAGGATGGATGTTATGATATAATATAAATTGTCTCAATGACTTTCAAGTGATAATCAGAATGGGATCTGCTCAAAACTGAGAACATATCCTCATGGAAGGATGATGTACATTCCTAATTTTTAATAAGATGTTTTGTAATTGCAGACCAAGATATAATGGAACACTTATGCCAATTTTCAAGTTGACCCTGGTACATGTTGGGTAATTCTAAAACTTGAGTTTTACATTCCATTATGAGGTATTGTCAAGGCATAATGGTCATGCTAACAAAGGGAGAGACAAGCACATTTATAATTAGAAAGAAAGATGGATGGTTAAATGATTCCTACTGTTCTTACTGTTAACACTTACAATATTTCATCTGTGTCATGTTCTCAGAAATTACCCAGAAGAATGGGTCTCACTAGGTTCCTCTTGACCATTTTTCACTAAGAGATTTCAACAGTTTCATATCCACACCTTCGCTGTAATCATAATGTTCATGGTGAGCAGCTTCAGCTGCATTCATATCAAACAATTAGTTAGCACAGTTTCAAATTCTTGCATCATGCTTGAACCATGAAATACCTAACTCAGAAAATAACTTTTGAGAAAATTTGAAACATATTTCCTCCTAATATCATGCTCTTGTTGCAGGAGGTCAGAATGTTTTAAGTCAGAAATACTTTTAGTAGAAAAAAAACCCATAGGGTGTTCACTTTGAAACACACATATTTGATCTCTGCAAAGTTTGTTTTATGTTTTCTAAAACTGTATCTTCTCTAAAATGACTGTGCAATCAGTCACTAGCTATGAATGTGTATTTTCTGTATAGATGTTAGTATTAGCCATAACATTAAATCTGAAAATATAACATAATAAAATTAATAGGAAATATAAAATACTTGTTCAAATAAATTATTTTCACTTTAAAGGAACAAATACACACTTTTGGTTGTTTTGTTTTTATTAACAAGTGCCTCATGCATGAAATCTAAAATTTTTGTGTCAGCAACAAATTGGAAGATTTTTGCCAATAATTTGATAACCTACAATTCTCTGTAGGACTGACAATTTAACAAGAAAAATACCTTGAAAATATTTTTCATAAATCTGCAGTATATTTATTATTTCTTTTTGAATAGCAATTTATAATACAATTCATATAAATTAATTTCCCTTTCTTGAACCTATTGATTTCTAATATGTAATGAAGCTATATTCAATTTAAGAAATCAAACTCGAAAAAGATTGTGGGTTGTCAGAGCAGCTTGAAATTGAATACAAAAACAATGTCAAAAAAATAGTATCTTTTTGACAGACATTGAACAATTTTAACAATGAAATAAGTAAATCAGTTCTGCAGTGATAGTCTCATAGAAATTACCTTTACTAAAGGTTAAGTTTGCAATTATAAGATAATGATGTCACTATCATATTATCACAGATATATTTACAATACTCTAAAAATAAAATCATACTGAAATTTTTGCGATCTGTCTACTCAGATTTTTGTTACTTTCCAAGTGTTAGAATTCCAAACATTTAACAACAACACATCTTTTAAATGAAACATAAAATGTTCATTTTTTCTTGCAGTGAAGTTTGTTTTATAAAGTAATTAAGTGTTTTTAGTTTGGTCTGAAATGTGTGAACAGACTTGCTTTATGATGGCCAGCCTAATGTGTTAATGAGTGCGTAGACAAAAGCTTAGTCAACAGCTGTTGGTTATTCCCTTCTATTATGTGTATATGGACAAGGCCTTAGATGGTGGCTGCTTCCATTGTGTGCCTGTGTGTGTACACACATGTAAATTAAACTGACCTCCATAATTGTTTTGAAGTCCAAGAAACAGTAAACTTCTATTTTTATATTTGTAAGGGAGTTTCAAAATCTAATGTCTCACAGAGATGTGAACTTTTTGAATACAAGGTTTTCATTTGTTAGAAAATAATTTCACACTGGCTTGCGAAAAGGTTTTTCTCAAATATGCAGGAGTGGTGAAAGGAGTTATTATTGTTTTTCTAAATTATCCAAAAATAAACGTGGAAGGTTTACAACTACATTCACAAGTATTTTAGTGGTATTTGCACTTGTAATTATTGTTTATCAAACAAACCATCTGATAAGATTTATTGGTTGAAAAATATATATAGAATTTAATTTCTATAATATATTTGATATAGCAGAAAATGTTATCATTAATTTTAATGATTTGGGAATTATTTTACAAAAAACAGTAATTACTATATCAGATCTTTTATAATTTTTTGAAAACTTAAAAATCAGTAATATGCTCATACAGTGTGTGTGCGTGTGCGCTTAAAGTTCATATATATACTGCTTTGGAAACAGCTGTAGTTCTTTCAATAAATCTTTTGTCTTTGAATGAGTTATTGTTTCTAAGTTTAAATAGCATTACCACTAACCCAAGGTACCTTAGTATAGCTAAGTTACCCTGGGTTAGTATCCTCAAAATATAACCAGGCTTTGCTGACTCTCCATCAATAGATGAGAGTATCTGTTTAACTTAGGAACTTAATATATTTCCTCTTTTCAAATACCAAGTTTAGTTAGGTATTTTTAGCTGAGTTGACAGTAAATCATCAACATGCTAGTTTAATCAAAATCATTAATTCAATGTTTGTGTATTTTTCTATGGTTCTCTACAACATGGCAGCCTCTAACGTTGGTTTTCCAATGAAACATTTTAAGTCACTGTACTCATGATTGTTGATTTTTAAATATTATGAGTGATGTTTAGATTTTAAAATTTTTTATCTCGGTTCATCTATGATTTCATACCAGTGGTTGTTATTCTTGTATAAAACTTCAGTTTGGATTTGGACCTTATGTGATTAGAAGTAGTTTCATATTGAATTAGTGTACAGTACCATGAAATAAGTGGTATTCTGTATATCAATATTCAACACTAGATATCTCACCTGAGATGATAGATAGATAGGTAGAAATCTATTTATTGCCTAGAATGAGTGGAACATTGTTGCAGCCATTTATTACAATATTTGGTTGTAAAATCTGGGTTATTACAGAAGACTTGCATTCTTAAAATCTGTTTTTAAGGTTATATTTTCTTTTAGGTTCAACTAGATTATTAAAAAAACATTTATGGGTTTACTGTGAGTATTATGATTTTTTTTTTTAAGTGGATTGACATTTCAGTTTTTTTTTTTTGTTTTTTTTTTACAATATTTATTCTCCATAGGTTTTGTAGAAATGTTTTTGGGTTTCATTTACTTGTTTTAAGAGTTTAAGTGTCTTTAGTTGGGTCCACTTGAAGCTTTCTTTTCCTGTCTAAAGTAGTAAGTGATTTTATTTATTTTATTTTTTTTACTGTGGGAGGGTTTAAAGTAATTTAGGAGTTATTTAAAATTTAAATCATTTTTTAAAGGTTTCTAGAAGTTTCTTTGAAATGCAACCTGACAGTTTCACGATGCATTACATAACAGAGGACAATTATTCTAATGTTACAAGAAGTTAACTCCTTCTCAAAACCCTTCTCTTAATCATAGGTTCTGGTTGAAAACAATTCACAAGAAAAAATTCTTAAAATATTATTTTGTACACTGTAGCACAAAGAACTTTGTGAAAAAGTGTACTTTCCTCCTTAAAAAAGCAAATTTTGAAAAAGTATCTCACAAAAAACATACCAAGTGACAAACCCATGTTTCTTTGAGCCACTTCAGTCGAATGAATAGTCCACTTGCACTGGAAATTAACTTCACCCATAAAACTGCATGAATTTCTTTGAGAAATGAGCTAAAAGTATTTTGGAAAACAACAGGGTAAACTACCACTTCTACAAAAGATGCATCATTATTCTGTCTTCTGGATATTTCTGTGAAAGATAAACTTCAAGAAATTCATCATAGAAGATTGGAATCCATATACTATAAAGCCACATCAGGTTCAACCACTTTTTTGCTCAATGTTAAAGGCAAGATCTTTTCAGTGTCCTTTTATATTTTAGTAATTTATACATACATCAGTTCATAACTTTCTGGACTATCATAAAGGAAGCTAAAAATAAGAAATAATCAGTTTCATGCATTCTAGTTAGACTATTAAATGCCGATACTGCTAGAAAAGTCAGTGAATGTTTCTGGATTTCAAAAGTGATAAGTTTCATGTCAAAATCTATCAAATGAATTTATATGAGATTTTGGAATTCAAAATTTATATATACTTGGAAAAAGTTTATTTACAACACATGACCAAAACATTTCATGTAAAACTTTTATATTTGGTATGTATACTTATTAGGCCGAGAGAAAGGTTTCAAGGGAGCTCTGCCACTTTTCTGTTATGCAGAAATATTTTTTATAGTAATCTCTACCACATGTAACTGTCCAACCATAATTTTATTCTTATTATTAATGTCTAGACAAGAAAAATATTTGTGTTCTTTAAAAAAGCAATTTCACTGAACAAGTTTTCTCCCAAAATATATTTCCTACTTTTCAATATTATATTACACCTGAATAATGACAATAACAAATTTTCTTAAAAATTGTAAAACAGATTTTTCTCACACATTTCATTTTTTTCATCTTGGGGTAAGTTATGTGAAACAAATTTAATTATGCTTTGTTTCTTTAAGCAGAAAATGTAACTACAATAATTGATATACAATGATACTTTACTTGTGCTAATAATTTAATAAGCAGAGCAGATGTCTGTTAGTTATTGAAGAATAGTTTATACTATTTAGTGTCATTACAAATGATGAATTTAATTCTTAGATACTTAAAATCACTGCAGGTATATAACATTTGCAGTGGTTAAAGCAATGGATCATTTAATTGGTATCTAAAAAATTTAGAGCATATCCTAAATAGCTTTATAAAGCTCAATTTCAAAACTGAAAATACCAACAATGTCATTTAAGTAATATAAAATAAAAAAAGCTTATAAAAGAAAAAAAAAACACCCAGCTATCTGTTCAAACTGAAAGAAAATAGAATAAAAAATATGTTGTAAGGGATAAAGAATACACTGTTTGTATAAAAGGAATAGTTGGTGCCATTGCATCTGGTAGAGTAAGAATTGATTCACAATTCTGTTCATTAAAGCAAATACAGAAAAGAAAGGAAATGGTGATTAAAGAGATTTTTCAGTTGGGAAGAGATATAGTGTCTTGCTGTAGCAAAATGTAAATAAGAAGCATTGAACAAATAGAGAAAATGTTGTCTTATATAGTGTGGTCCTAAACTTTTCTAAGAATTTACACGTTTGAGATAAAACCAAATACTGGACGTTTTTGTTGAGAACTACTTAAAAATGTTGAGAAACTACTAATAAAAATAAGTCAGTAAAACATGGCTGCCTTAAGGTACATTTAAAAAAGAAACATAAAAATCATGTCAATTGAAAAATTGTAATTGAAAAGTAGATCAATAATTTGTTTTTTATATCAACTGCGTCCAATAATCTCACTCTTAAGGCTAGTTATGAAATTTTTCTGCTTATAACAAAAATATAAGATTCAACTTTTCTCAAAACATTTCTGGGGGGAAAATGACAAAAATGTAAATGACTTCTCACTGAATAATGACACAGTTTGCAGTGGAATATATATAAATATAATAAAAATATTGATGAACAGCTTATTGTAAAGTGAAAATATCTTGATGGATATACAAGATATAGATCAATGAATCTACTGTAAGAGCATGATCTTTTATTTTTGTATGTGTGAGATATATTTCTGTGGATATTTTTGAAAATCATTAGGAATTACAACTACAGTGACAAGTCTAAAAAGCTTAAAATCTATTTGGTTGAAAATGTCACTGAAAAACATCACATCTGCAATGATAGGCAAGAAAAATGACTTTAAAATTAATGAAGACTCACAATCTAGAAATGCTGCTTGAGATACTATCATAGAAAATTTGGTTGTGAAAATATTTCACTTGCTAATGCTAATTATAAGTTTATTTTAAACAGATTTGTAAGAAGAGGGAAAATGAAGACTTGCTTTGTATTGATGTAAGATGACTGTTAGAAAAGATTCATGGAAGTATTCAGACTTTAAAATGGCAAACTTCAAATGAAGCTACTGGTAACAGTTGATGACAAAGTTACTTAGCTGATTTTTTTTTTTTAAAGTGAATATAGTAAATAATCAATTTCAAGGACCAAGTATGATAATTGTTGGTTCAAAGACAAAGATATTTGGCTTTATTACATTTCTGGAATTGTTAAAAATTATTTAAATTTTATTGGTTAAATAAGTATGACTGAAGCTAACCAAATTTGAGTCTGAAATGAAAACTATTTGTAGTAAACATTACACTAGAATACTAAATAGGAAAATTTAAATTTGCTATGTTTTTAGAGGATATTGTAATTTAAAATACTATTATAATAGCTTGGTTTATATAACAATTTTTACAACTTGATATAAAAAAGTTTCTGGCTTTGAAAATCTTTTAAATTTTTTTTCTCTTTTATTTAAAACTGTAAAAGTTGGTAAATTTTTGAACTACCATTGTAACAAATTTGTTTTCTTTTGTAGAAAAAAAAAATCTCTTAAGATGTCAAGTTGGAACAGGGAGCAAGAAAAAAACTAAAACATAACACATCAGTTTTCTTTAGCTAGGATAGAAAATTGAAACAAAGTTAGATGATTATGAATGAAAAATAAAAAGTTATTTTCTTTTCATTGTAGATAACACATTTGTGTTACCTTCCAACAATTTCATAATGAATAATGTCCATATTGAAGACAGTGGGACCTATCAGTGTTTAGCAACCAATCCCGTTACAAATGAGACGGCTGCATCTAACCAAATGATTGTACTCAGTGTAATACCTCTTGGTAAGTAACTTGAAGACCAACCAATATATTTATCATATGCTTTTGTGTTTGAACTAGTATATTAATCTAAGTGGTTATACTACAATATTTCAGTCATTTTCCTTGGAATTTTGAACCAAACCGTTTACACGAGTAGATTATTCTCATATCATGTTCCATGCTTTTATTCACGTGTCTGTTTTCTTCCACTGAAAATAGATGACAGACACTGAAAGAAATCCAGAGGATATAACTGCCAAAATCTAACAGTCAAGATATATCAAGAATACTGGTACAAATGACAAGACATATAATAATTCCTCAATACAAAAATTCCAGTGATATTTAATTACAATCCTGAAGATTGATAATTACAATCAATGAAGATGAAACACTTTATCTAAAAATGTTTTATTTTATTTTTTCTTTGATAATGCATTTGTTTTGGTGTCATATTTTCTTAAATAAAATGAAAAGTAATACACAATCAAATTTTATGATGCAAGTATTCATAATAAAATTGTTATTACCAACCAATGTTAGTCAAATGTTTAAGGCCAGAAATAAAGTCACAAAGAGTTAAACAAATATATTAATAGAAACAGTAATACAAACATATGCAAATGAGAGTGTTACAGCAAGAATGTTCGGACTGACTGTCAGAGCTGACTACTGGAAACTTCCCTCTCCAAAAAGGCAGTACCTGATCTTATTTATAGCTGGGAGAGTCCATGTGTGCATAGGTAAATTACCATAACAGGGTATAAGGTATTATGCAAACAAAGTGCAGTATAATTTATAAATAAATTCAAAATATATATACACTATAAAAATTATTTGATTAATATCCCATATATTTGAATAAATTATTATTTCATATACATTTTAGAAATATTTGAAAGCAGTCTATTTTAGAAAAAAAAATTGTATACTCAATTTTTCACTGAACTGAACAAGTTAAAAATTACAAAATAATTTTAAAACACAATATCAGAATATGCACTAAAAGTATTTTTTTTTTCTTGGCTAAAATTCGATTTTAAATGAATGGATTTTCATTCAAATATGATTTCTCTTTCTCTCTCCGTGAGATTACATATAGCCACACTTTCATATTTGTTTGTCAAGTATTAATTACCTAATCATATATTTTCCAGAATTATCTCCTAATACATGTCTATATGCATTTTTATATAATTCTGTATAAGCATGATACATTGACATGCCAGTATGTAAATGTAATGGTAGGTGGTGTCACTGTATCGTGACATATCAGTTGTGCTCTCACACCTGGTGAGTCTTCTGACCACTTGTAGAATTGATGCCACATCAAGTTGCTGCACTTTAATAGTCTAGAGCAGGCATGTCAAACTCAGAGTCCCACGAGGGCCAAAGGAGACAGTTTGTGTTCTCATGAGGGCCGCACTCCTATATTTTATTTAAGGTTGTTCAATAAAAATTATTGCAGAACATTTCCTTTTAATTTAGAAACATGCAATGGTTTGGTTATCAAGAATACAAGTACAAAGTACATGTAGTTAAACAAAAGAATATAACTAAAAAATTTATTTTATTTCGATATAACAAAAATTTATAAGGCAACATACATGGCCCACATGTATTTAAATGAACAGCAAATGAATTGCACATAAATCATAATATTCAAAATAAACATTTATTATTGATCATTTTAACTTTTCATGTTTTGTCCCAAGGCTTGACACCTCTTGTTCTTGACAATCTTTGGTATATCTGGCTGAAATTTCTGTGCATTTCCGACTTTTATAAGAGATGATAAGTGATAATCAGTCAACCTGGTTCTCTGAGAAGTTTTTGTTGATTTCATAAAGGAAAATAACTACTCACACAAATAGGTGGAACCAAACATTGCTAAGATTTGTGTTGCAAACTTTCTAAGATTTGTAAATCTTTCTGGAAGGTATGAAAAGAAATCAGGTATTCCTACCTCAAAATACTTTGCTCTAAGTAAAGAATCTGACTGCATTTCTAAAAGCTCCATTTGAATGTTTACATCTGCCTTAGCAACATCAAAAGTAAACGACGTAGAGAATAGTGCAAACGGATCTTCAAAAGATGAAAAATCACGAAATCTTTTTTGCAACTCCGTTGACAACAATTCCAGGTGACTTTTATACTTAGCAAAGCATAGTACAGACTTAGTATTAGTACTGTTTTTTAGCTCTTTGCACGTAGGAAAATGAACTAAATTTTCATTTAAGACTTGTGACTTCCATAACCTTGACTTTGTAATGAAGCATTTAATGTCATCATACAAGTTAGTGATGAGCTTGTTTTTACCTTGTAATTTCAAATTGAGATCGTTTAATTGTGCTGTGATGTCCACAGCAAAAGCTCGATCCTGGAGCCAACTTTCATCTTTTATTTCATCGGTGTTTCAACCTTTCATCTCCAAAAATATGATTATTTCTTGCCTTAATAAATAAAATCTTTTCAATACTTTGTGACATGACGACCATCGCACATCTGTGTAAAATGGAACATCAGTAAAGTGATTACCCATATCCTCCAACAATTGGTTGAATTGATGGTGATTGAGAGAATGGCCTCTGATATAGTTAACTATGCTTGTGACCAAATAAAGCACATGATCCAATTTTAAAATTTTTGAGCACAGATTTTGTTGATGAATAATACAGTGAAAATGTGTAACTGACAAATCTGGATGTAAGTTCTTTATTTTTGCTTGTAACTTGGCAAAAAAAAACATTATGCCTTCCAATCATATTTGCTGCACCGTCGGTAGACAAGAATACAAGTCTGCTTAAATTGAAATTATGCTCATCAAAAATTTTTTCGATTTTCTCAAAGATGTCCTGGCTTGTTGTAGTGTCATGCATAGGTCAACCAGTTCTTCATAAATGTTTAATTTATTGTCACAGGCCCTCATGAAAATTGCAAGATGTGCTATTCCAGAAATATCAATAGTCTCATCAATTGCAATAGAAAAATGTCCAAATTTGGATGATTCGCTTTTCATCTGTTGCTTCAAATCACTTGACATTTCATCGATTTGTTCAGCAACAGTGTTCTGGGTTAGTGAAATATCTGTGCAAGTGTGCTTTTTCTGGACATACAATTTCGGCCATTTTTACAAGGCATTGTTTTACAAAATCCCCTTCAGTGTAGGATTTCGCATTCGTCACTATCATTCGGCTGAGTTCATAACTTGCAGTAACCGAAGCGACATTCTCTTTCTGAATTTTCGTAAAAAGGTTCTGTTGCTGTGTCAAGTTAACTTTCAATTCCTGGAGCTTTGAAACATGCATTGGGCCTTCATATTTATCGTAAGGTAGATGGTTTGTTTCATAATGCCTTTTCAAGTTGTATGTTTTCAGCGTACAAATGTGATTATTGCATATTAAACACTGTTTCTTTCCATTCACTTCTGTGTAAAAATACTGTAATTCCCATTTCTCTTGAAACATTCACCCTTCTTCGTTCACTTTTCTTTTTTTCTTAGTCAGAGAAGCATTAGCCATTTTAAAGATGATGTGGAATCTGAAAAATTAAGAAATAAGAAAAAAAAAAGAAAACAAAAAATATAATATCAATAAAAGTGGAATAAAACAAAGAACCTGACTCCTGCACACTATTACCTGATTCATATTTTTAGTTTAAAGTCAATTTAATAAAACGTAAACAATAAGGCCTTTTATTTGAAAATGACATAATAATAAAAATTAATTATATATTTTGTGGCCAGTGAGTGCTCCCAATACTTCACCACCGTTTCACCTTTAATGAGTCTCTGCGCTTATCTGTCTTTTGACCTTTGCTGCGTCTCAGTTCCTCTCATCTTGTCCTTGACCCATGTATCTCTTGCACCATCCGATTCTCTCCTTTTGCAATGTGCGTATATGTAATGAGTGATTGACAAAAATATAGACAGTTACATGTTGCTGCTTCAATTGCTTAAAAGGCTGGAGATGCAAAAGTAGATGAACTACTAAAAAAAGTATATAAAAAATAGTGGAAATTTCTAATTTATTTTTGTTTAAAATTGTCTGTGTGGGCCGCAAATCTACTTGAAATGGGCCGCATGCAGGCCGCGTATTTGACATGCCTGGTCTAGAGGAGTCCTACATGATACTAGACATCTTATCCCATGACTTTTGGTCTATCAGAGTCTATCATATGTCGATTTTGTGTTATATTTTTTATTATCCTGAGAAAGAAACATTTTTCTTTATTTTAAAATAAATATTAGTATTGTTTTTCAATTTATTTAGCATCCTTGTTTATCTGCAATTTTAATAAATATTTTAATTTGTCATCTAAGCATTTCAAACATATCTTTACTTTTAAAGCTTTTATAATCATTATTTATATAAATCTGTTAACAGAATGACAAATTAGATAACATATTTTCTTAGTCCTAAAATCTACATACTAATATTTTAGTCCTTTTATTAAAATGGTAAATATTTTTTGTACATGAAATGTTTTCAGCTAAGTACTATTTATGAAATAAATTACTTTTTGTTGTTGCTTGCTGAACATCAGTTTATACATTATTTTATTTGTTATTTCAGAATCAGCCCAAAATCAATCTCCCTACATTTTTGGAGCAACAAAACCAACAATTATGTGTGTCAAAGAAGGTGACACAATTATATTAGAATGTGCTGCTTTTGCAAAACCAGCTCCAAAGATTACCTGGAAAAAATATGGTGGCCATTTATTAAATATTAAAAAAGAAAATTCCTTTGCAAGTAATGTTTTTTTCATAGATTAATTTTTATTTTAAATATTGTATTTAAAAAACATCAATTTATTTTTTTATTTTGTTTTTAATCTACACTCTACAATTTTTTTTTCCAGGTAATTTAGTGATTAAAAAGGTTCATCATCGAGACAAAGGAACATATATTTGTTTAGCTGACAATGGAATTGGAAATAAAGTTCAAAAAGTGTTTCAAATAGAGGTTTTAGGTATGAACAATCTAAAATTATTTCATGCCAATTTTTTTGTGCTTGTTTTTTGTTTTAGAATTGGCTCTTACAAATGTTGTTTCTTGTACTTATACACACACACACACACACACACACACAGATGCTCTGAAAATAATAAATCCTATTTCTTTCCATAGAAATTATAACAGCATGTTGATATTGATGTTTTCAGTTACAAAACTATTTTTTCACATAGTTACTGCCACTGTCTATGTATTTGGGATGAGCAAGAATGCTTCATTTTTGTGAATTGACAGCTGCACCCTTGAATAACGCTTGTCACATCAATTCTATGTGTGTGTGTGTGTGTGTGTGTGTGTGTGTATATATATATATATATATATATATATACACACATACACATACACACACATGTTGAAGTGTCATTATTTTAACCTCCATTTTAACTTAGAGGTAAAATGTAAAATAAGGAAGTTATTTTTCAAATTACTTGCTAAAAAACTTCAGAATTACATAAGATATTTAACACAGTAAGCTGCACTAGTAATTTAGAAACAATAATAGACAGAAAGGCAGAAATTTCAAAATATAGTTAACACTAGTAATTTATGCAACTGTAGAAATAAGAATAGATGTTCATTAGATGGAGCTTGTAAAACTGAAGCAATAATCTATAAAGCAGAAGTTATAGATATTAATGGTCAGAATAAAATGTTTATAGGATGTACTGAAGGTTCTTTCAAATGAAGATGGTACAATCATTGGTCGTCATTCAAGCTAGTAAGTCCTAGGAGCTCTACCAAAGTAGCTAACCATATGTGGAATTTAAAAGAAGAAAATAACAGGAATACAATTGTAAGATGCAAAATTTTAAAAAACTGCAAAGCCTTACAATAACCACAATAACATTTGAAACTTCTGCTAACAGGAAAAATTAGCAATAATGACATTTCCGGATCCCAAAAAACTTTTAAACCAGAACTGAAGTCATGAGCCCTTGCATACATACAAAAAAATTCCTCTTAAGCTTATATGAGACTGATTAAAAAAAGCATGTACATTTCAATTACCCCCCACCATCAATGCATTTATAATACCTTTGCTTTTCTCTTCCTTCCCCTTCTTCTCTTTCCTTCTTCACATCCTCCTCCTCCCTTTCTATCACACCCAGCGCTGTGCATTTGTTGATTTATTCTTAAAATAATTGATAAAAATTGCCTGAGGATACTGTAAGGTTGAAACCAAAGTAGCGAAATCAACTGATTAAAGTTAAAAGCTCTACCTGTTATTTTTTATTTTTCATTTTTTTTTTACATGTGTATTGAGCACTTTTTAATACTACTGTTTCCTGGTCGATTCAACTCTGACCATTAACCTTTTATGTATTATATATATGGTTCAATAATATTGACAAGTTCAGTCTATTAAATTTTTTAACTTTTTCAAATTTCTGAATTTGATAAATTTACCAGTTACATAAAACAACAAAGTTCATATTTATTTTTATTTTATATTATTTTTTTCTCTAAATACTTTTGAATGTTGTTACATTCATTTTTCAAGGATTGTTTTGTGTTTGTTTATGTAATTGTTTTTGGTTAATTCTAGCATTCTCATGTTTACTGGGACCAATTTCAAGTCACTCAAGGTGATGTCATTTAAATGGTCAAGCTGTATTTTTTTTGTATATTTAATATACAAACACACTTTAATATACAATCTCCTATGGAGAACAATACCATTTTTAATGTTGACAGTTTCTGTTTTATTATAACAGCCTCCAGAATTTTGAAATTTCCTTTGAACTTTGTCATATATGAAATTTGATATTATCTACTAAAATTTTTCTTATGTTAATATTATTTTGCTTTTTTGTTATATGTTGATATATATGTATGTGAATTGCACTTGATTTTAATAAAATGACAAATCAACCTATAAGATTGTGGTGCATATATAGCCAATGTAAGAATTTAATGTTTTTTTTTATTGTTAATGTTAGTGTTGGAGATACAATCTCCCAAAGGACATAAGATTTCATAAACTACATTGTTTTTACATAAGTTAGATTTTTGAGGTGATGAATTATTTCTAAGAATTAGTTTAGATGTTTAATCTAATTCTTGATTTGAAATTTGTAACAGCAAACGTGAAAACATGGGAATTAACCAAAATACAGTCCTTGAAAGTGAATGTAGCAAAAAGTACTCAGGGAAAGATATAATTTAAGATAAAAATAAATATGAACTTTGGCAGATGTATCGATTACATAAAAAAAAAAATTGTAAATTTTAAAAATTTAATGGAAAAAATTTGATAGAACTAGTTGATATTATTTAACCAAAAATGTTTGAAAGAATTATTGCTGCCAAACTTATTTATATATATATATATATATATATATATATATAATCATACAATAGGAATTAAGATTACATATAGGTGATAATTGAGATAATTTACAAGGATCCTCAAACCAGTATATATATATATATATATATATAAAGAAAAATATACTGAAAAAAGAAACAAAAATCCTAATATGCGATTATGCTGTTTTAATGTTTAATGTCAACGTCGGACGTTTCGGTCTAATAGACCATCTTCAGGACATATTCATAAAACATAATTAACATAGACCATATACAATTCAACATGAAAAAGACGATGGACATAAAAGCAATATCAATCCAAACAGATAACTGAAATCTTTTATAAGATCAGCGTTCCGTTTAAATATGATCACGTCGTCGTCACGTGGGCAATGTTGTGAAAACATATTCCTAAAATTTGAGTATTTTGAATGAAAAACGAAAAGAATTTTATTTTGATCTAAAGCTTATATGTACGTTTCTTGCTAGAAAAGGGGAAATATTAAAGAAGCCAGGTCTAGTGTTCACCGTGCGTGAGATAGATATTATGCCTGCTTCATAAATCTGCCTAAGATTTTTATTATGAAAATATTTTAAAATCCTCACAGAATCAAAATCGAAATTATGATCAGCTTTAGTTGTGTGTACAACTAAAGCATTGTTTAAATTTCCGAGGCGAATATCTCGTTTATGTTCGAAAACATGAGATTTTACGGACCTACATGTTTCACCCACATATTTTAAGTCACAGTTGTTGCATGAGATTTGGTCTATGTTAATTAGTATGCCTAGGGTATCCTTATTCCATTTTCTCCTTTTGTTAAATATTCAGGAAATTTACTCCAGTCCTTTAATTTTGCAGAGCCTCCAAAAGCAGATGAAGGACATGTTGTAGTTGAAGAGGGACATAAAGCAATTTTAAGCTGTGTAACAAATAACAAATCAAACTTTTCTATTAAGTGGTTCCATAATGGTAAACATCTGACAAAGAGTAAAAACATCCGAATTCGAGGTAAAAAAGACTTTTAATCATTTCTCGCAAATATAGTACATCAAGTTTTATTGTATGTTATATTCTTATTAGTTCAATAAAATAAAAAAGACAAAGTAATTTTACAATTTCATTGGTTATATTTTTTTCTAGAAGTTTTATCTATGCAGTTAATTCTCTTGCATGCAAGAAAGAATTCTGCTTTTTAAATCATTAAAAGTAAAAGAAAAATGTTCTTTTTTTAATGGACGACCTAACATATTAAAGCAGATAATCACATATTATAGTTGCATAAAAATGTGCTTGTAATATTATTTTATTTATTCAGATACATCATTAGTGATTAAGTCAAGCCAGCATGAACATGCTGGCTTATATCAGTGCATGTTTCACAACCAAATGGGACATTCTTATGCAGTTATTCAACTTGAAATAAAATCAACTAACAGAGCAGAAGATAAAAATACTCAACTACAACCAAATGGCAAAGTTGGTGAGTTCTTCTTAATTGGAAATAATTATAGTTTCTTTTTCTTTTTTTCTAACAAAAAATATCCTTGTAAATGTGTGTGTATATGTATATATGTGTATGTGTACCTATATATATATATATATATATATATATATATATATATATATATATATATATGTGTGTGTGTGTGTGCAATTTTATTTTACATTGTGCAGTTTGTTCTGAAATCTAAATGAATCCTTGATTTTTCATCTAAAAATTTGTAATTATTCTTCTGATAAAAATTTAACCAGTGAATTAATTTTCTCCATATATATTTTCTTTTATATAAATAATGTTGATAAGAAAAATTAAAAAGTAATATTAAAAGCATATTTTAGTTTCTTCACAATGTGTTCAAATTGGATGCAATGAAAGCATTAAAATGATTTTTATTTTTTGTGGAATAAATTGGTTGTTTCTACTATTTTCTGCATTTTTGTAATATAAAATTCCAATTTCTTTCTAGATAAAAACATCAAAAGTGATTCTCAGGGTGGATCATCTGTCAGTAAAAGGCAAAATGGTAAAAGAAATAAGAAAGGGCGAAAAATAAAAGTGAAATCCAATAAGAAGAAAAATAAGCTAAAGAAGAAAAATTCTAAGGATAAAATTAAAAACAGTAAGTAAAAATAGTTTCATTATTTCTTTTATAGTTATTGAAATTATTTTTTATTAAATGTCATCAATTTCATAGAAGTACATAGCTAATAATCTTTTTAATATTTAAAAACTTTTAAAACTACATTTTGCTTTCCTTTTTATATGAATTTCCTCTTTAGCAAATATGGTTCCACCTTCAAAACCCAAAGTAACTAAACATTCAGACACATCTGTACTAGTGGAGTGGACAGTCCCTGCTAATGATGGAATGGCTATCACATTTTTTGTTGTGCAATACAAGGAAGTTTCTCCCAACAAAGGAGAATGGCAAACAGATGATGAACAGATCCCACCCAAAGTTCGGAAAGTCACTGTAGATAGACTTAGGCCTGGTTAGTATAAATTTTATTTGTTAATATGTCAATTTAACCGTTTGTTGCTTTTAATGATTACTATTAAATGATTTGGAAAAAATCATTAAATAACTATTATACATCTGTTTACAAGACATTAAAGTTGAAATCTTGCTTTCTAAAGGTGGCACTTATAAGTTCCGGATAGCAGCTGTTTATTCCAACCAAGACAATGCAATGGGAATAAATTCTGAACGCTTCACTTTAGTGGCAGATGGTGACCATATCTCTGAGAAAAGGCTGGTGCAAGGACCAACTATTGTGAAAGTAGACAAACTTGTTGTAGATAAAAACTATGCATTGGTCGTTGAATGGAAAGTAAGTACTGTAAGTTTAATTGATTTTTTTTTTTTTTTTATGAAATGCTTTTAAACATTGGTAAACTATATAAGGCAAAATTTTATTGAAATCTAAACTCAGATATGTTCAGAAGCCTCAAAAGACTAATTCAAATTCTACTTAATACTTGGTATGGCAGAATTAAAAAAGATCAAATTTTTTTAAAAAATTGCACAGTCGCTGTCAGATTATTTAATTATCTATTTTTATTTTTCATGCAAATGTAAATTTTTGTTTTGATTTCACTTTTAAATAATTTTGAATTGACACACAATCATTCAAATTTTAATTTGCTTTGACTTTCTAAACTCTTAGCTGTTTATAAATATATATCTTTTATCAATATCTTTTTACATTCTGTTGAGTTTTTATTCATTTTATCTTTCAGTATATCCATGTGAAGTCAACACCTATTGATGGTTTTATCATCTTCTATAAGCGATATGATGAGAATGTTGCCTATACAAAAATAACACTTCATGAACCAGAAGTGCGTATGCATATCATACGTAATTTGGAACCTGCAAAGGCTTACAGCATCAAAATGCAATGCTTTAATAAAGTCAGTTATAGTGTGGACAGCAATCATGTAGTCAAAAAAACATCTTGTGAGTAAGAAATTTCAATCAACTCTTATTTTGATAGCTTTATTACAGATTTTCCTTAATCCAATTTCATGAATATGCTTCTTTTAAAACTTGTCTTAAATTCATTGTTTTAAACCAAATGATATCCAGTATTTTTTGTAGTTTGGAACATTTACTTTAACTTTCTGCTTCCTTTTGAGAGTAAAACCATTCTTTTAAAGTTTAAATTATCACATTATTTTGTCTTTTAGAAATTTAACAAGTTTCAAACTTACAGGCATAGGCATCAACATGTCGGTATTTAAAGTAATTTACAAAATTTTAAGTGATAATCTAAAATAATAATAATAATTTAAAACTATTTGCCAATTTAAAATATTAGATTCAAAAACAATTTGTTGGAATAACAATAGTTGATAAATTGTAGTTATCCAAATATCTTTTAATAATAAAACTGCACAAATGTATTTCACATGTAAAAACTTCAACTTTGATTTATGAATATAAATTTCCAATTTTAAAAATTCTCCTGATTATAGAAATTTAGCGTTTTCCTTTCAGATTGCCTCCCTTAGTGCTTCTCTTAAATTATCCTTCTTTTTATCCAGCACCAGAAAATTGGGAAGACACTAACTACATTCCTCATGTACCTTCTTTACCTTCTGGATATCACCCAAGAACAATTTGGACGTCTACTGTTAGCTCCAAAGATAATTATGAATCAACTAACAGTACTCAGTCTAGCAGTGAATTGCTTTACAAGATTTTGGGAGGCATTCTCGCTATCATGGTACTTGTCTTGCTGATGCTTATGGCAATGTGCTGCATAAAACAACGCCAGCAAAGAAATATGATGGGTAAGTTAAATTAATTTTATTTAGATTCATGATTTCTTATGACCTTTTGCTATTCTTGCATCATGGGAATTTAAAAAAAAAAAATCAAGAAAATTCTAAATCTTTGCACTATTTTTTTTTGTAGCTGCTATGAATTCTTGCGAACATAAAAAGTACATGAATGGAGGCCATTATCCTGTAAACGGTAATATTAGTAATGGTCATATTGGGCATCATACACATCATAGCAGAAATTACCGACACCAAATAAGTGGTCAATCAATATCTAAACCCTATGCCTTTAATGACATGATTGACAGCTATACATCAACTCCAGCCTGTTCAAAATCATTGCATATGGTATGTATTTATTTTCTGATAATTTTATGAATATTAAATGCTGAAATTTTATTTTTTTTGTTTCTATTCAGTTTTTATTGTAGAACAATCAATTCCTCCCCTTTAGTCTTCTAGAAACTGTCTCTACTTATCAAGAAATTTGTAATTTGTAATTCTAATTTATAACCAACACTTAGGATGAAAAGTTAAGTTACTTTTCCAGTTTAAATAAAAGAAAGCAATAAAAAACCCTGAATATTAAAAATCACATCTTAAAATCAGTTTTTTGAAGCAAATCTGAAATTTAGTGACTTTTAGACTTCATGAAAGGGAATTGTTTTAAGACAGATTTGTAAGTACATATTTACTTAAATAATCTATAGGAGGTACAACATTTTATTATAGCTTGAAAAACACATTTTAAAATATACAAATATATTGAAATGAAGGGAGAGAAAGAGCAAAGATAAGAAAAATATATTAATCATCATAAAGTGGTGAATGTTCCTCACTCTTCAGAGTTTATTCTAGGACAAAATGTATATATGCAGAACAACTAAAATCATGGAGAAAAAAAGAACACTACCAGAGAGTAGTATTTTTCTCCTCATGATTTTTCCATTAAAAAATTAACTGGTGACCTATATTAATTCCATAAAGTAAGCAGAGTAAGGGCCACACTAAAGACTAATTGTAAACAAAATGAAAGAGAAGAAAATGTTGATTAAGTTGCACATTTTATGAACCCAACCACCATTAATTTGATTAGTTTTTGTACTTTATAACCACAATAGTTTCCTGAAACAATAAACTGTAATTCTTTACAATAAACTTTGATAAATACAAATTTTCCTATTTTGTCTTTAAACAACTTCTCAGTGTCTGACTACACATTCAAAGAGAATCAGTAGGTTTTCAATAAACTGCATTTGTTTAAGCACATTAATAAACTGGTAAGAAAACTAATACAATAATATATTCTTTTATGAGAAAAACTTACTTTCTATTCATTTTACATTTTCACTATTATAACTACACATCTGTTCCTATTCTGGATATTCACATTTTACCAGTTTTTGTCATTTATAACAACCAACATTTTAAATTTAAGCTCAAACATATATCAACCAATATCAAATAAGTGAAACTTTGGAAATTTTCAAAAATGACTTTGAAATCATCAGTCATAGTTTTTTTTCTGTATATTAAGTGCTATCATTTTTTATGCAGAAGTATGGGTTGAAAATAATGATTTCCCTGGCTATTTTTATACTAAACTTTGTTTAAAGTCATTTCTAATGTTCTGTTATTTTTTCTTTATGCAGTATCACAGTGACATCAGCAGTGATGTGTATGATGATATGTACAATCATTTTTCTCAAGGAGATAGCAATTGTAATAGCATTGACCAGTCAAAAAGTCCTCAAATCATGCAAGTAAAGCATCTTGGTAAGTGAAAAATAATTCAAAAGTTACAATTTAAAATGATAACCAATTATTTATTTTCAACAAGAAAATATGAAGATATTTAATGTCAATTTTATGTATGAAGATATTTAATGTCAATTTTATGTATGAAGATATTTAATGTCAATTTTATGTATGGATGATGAACTGGCATACATGCGTAATTGCAGAATTGGTGGAGGTTAGGTTTTGATTTTAAAAATACATGATAAATGATGTACATTTGAAAATAGTAATTTTGTTACCTCTTCAAGTATATCAAGATTACAACTTTATCTTTTGACCTAGCCAACATTATTTGAGATTGGATCCTAAAGAAAATATTTTTCTTATTGAAAGTTTTCATATATTTGGTTTTGCATACATGAAAATTTGAAACTCTGGACACTACTGATGATGAACCTTATAAAAAAGACAATTTTATATCCTCATACAGTAAAATCCATTTAGCATGCATAGTGTTTATGGGAAGGAGGTTAATTGTTTTTTTTGAAAATTCTCATAGTATTTTACTTTTGTGTAAAATTGCTATTAACTATGGTTGTGTGACGTAAGGGACAGAATTGATGATGATGATTGATGATGATGATTCATTGATTGATTGATTGATTCTGGTGAGAGAGAGATTGACCCAAGTGATAGTGGTCAAATTTGATAATGATTTTTGTAGGAAGATTAAGTGTGAATTTTTTGTGAGCAATTTATTTTCTCATCATTATAGGTATATCTCAGTCCATATTACAAAAAGCAAGAGAGTTTAATATTGACATTTGTTGATTGCAAACAGCTCAAGAGGGGGTTAGGTAATCTAGATAATCAACATAGATAGCTTTGACTTCAACACAATTTAAAAGACCACATTATCTATTCTTTTCACTATGTTCCTCTTTCTTAGACTTGATTACTCTGTTGTTTTAAGATTTGAAGAGATCTAAACTTTCAAATAAACTAAATACTTTTCCATATAGCGTGTTTACTCCATTCAAACACTGTTAGGATCAAAACATTGTTTCTTCAGTTTCCAGAAGTTCCTCAATGAAACTGTAACTATCACAATATAATCTGCACTAACATCACAACACAGTATGACACACATTGAATATTATCCACAATTGTAGTAATTGTATTTATAAAATCATGAATAGATTTTCTTTTTTTTCTATATGAATATATTCTTAATATTTTCAGGATCAGACATCAGTCATCTTACAACCAGTTTATTAGATGTTGACACAGAAGAATCAGCAATAGAACATGTATCTTCCTCACACAAAAAGAAATCTGAACATATTTTGCCTTCTCCAAATGGAGTTTCACCAATTTATGATTCTTATGAGAAAGTAAACAATAATGCAAACAGCAGTCACAATATTTGTGATTCTTTAGATATGATTCCAAATACAAAAGAACATTCACAGCCATGTGATAATTTTTTGGTGATTAATAACTCTTCACACTATTTGCACAGTTCTAAACCTAAAAAGAAACGATGGCAACAATATTTGCATGAACATTCAACTCGAGACCAAGCAACTAATACAGACATTAGCAGCAATGGTAAGTTGGCTACTTATCCATTCAAATAACTTGCCTTTTGTATAAATATAAAAAAATCTTCAGTACTTTATGAAGCTATCCTAATGAATCTTGGACTTTAATGCTACTCTCTATATTGAATTTTTAAAAAGTAGAAAATGTGGAAATTATGATGTTTCCATTTACATGGTTTTTACTGTTTTAATGTTCTTAAAATTATGTCAACGTGTATAGACTTAGTTATACATATTAAGTTATGAGTTATGTATAGGGCATTTTAGTGTTTCAAACAATGAGTTATGTATAGCCCATTTTAGCGTTTCAAACAATTTCAAACATTGACTACCCTTCCTTTTATCATGCTTTTTTTTTTTTACTCTTATTCCGAACCTTTTTTGGATTTGAAAAATCATGTATTCAAGGTAAAATAATTCAAAGCAAAATAATGTTGAAAATGCAATTTATTTTAATGAGCATCAGTAAAATTTATTTGTTGTCTCTTATTTGAAAACATGACAGTTTGAGGATCTACCAAAAATACTGAGATATGGCCATGGTTTAGAAAAACAAAATGGGATCTGATTGATTAGAATTTGGAAATTAAGCCACTTATTTTTGTTTGATCAATTCGTGGTAAAAACATTGAATTACAGTTTCTACTTCAGAGAAAATAGTTGATATATATATATTGGATAATATTTTGTTTTATTTTGAATGAATACCAAGGAATGTTCAGAATATTTAAATCCAATGTAAAGGAGGTAAGTCAATATTTGGTATGTAAAAATCATTTGGATTGCTAAAAAATGGATTTAGCCCATATTTTTATTGTTATCAACAAATTCTTTGATTCCCTGTTTTGTTAAGTGTTAATGAATTGTTTACTCTTCCAAGCTTTGAAGTTTGCCTTTTTAGGTAATGAAATATCATATAATTGAACAATTAAAGTTTTGGTATCTCTTTTACACCTTTCTCATATTCACATTTTACTTTTTGGTCAAAAATGCTTTGTAAATATGACAACAATATACAAATGACAAATAACGAAAGCAAAAGTTTTTAAAAAATGGTTCATGTAATTTGTAAATGTACTGGGATTTTGGGACATTCATCCCTTTAGCTGGTGTAACCTTTTTATAGTTTATATGAGCACAGAAAATGTCAATTTGTATGATATTGAAAATTGTATGAAAAATGACAGTTTTTTCTTCATGAGTCATTTCTTTATATTCAAAGCTTGGAAAATAAAACAGGAATGAGTGGAATAGTTTATTTTACTTCAAATGTTCAATTGTCTTTTTCATATTTTTTTCTTTGGTGAAATGTTATCTTCAAGTTTTAAAGAACATCCACAAAGTTCATTGTTAGAAGAAGTTATTGCCTCTTGATGAACATCTTTGATGTTAATGTCCATAGTTTTGGAATTGATATGGTTTACTTTTTATGAACTTATTAAAAGCCATTTTCTTTGTCATTTATAATTAACTCTGATTGACAGTTTTTTAAACAAATTATATTTCTGTTTATTTCAGAAGGTACACTGGAGCTTTCCCCAATCAAGAAGCACCTTTCAAATACTGACAAAAATGAAATTCCACCTTCAAATTACAGTTTGTCATCAAACTCTAAACCAGTATGTAGCATAGACCCTACAATACTGGAAGAAAATGTATGTTAAAAAATGCATTGTTTATATGTGTGGTCATCACTCAAAGGAAAGTAAGCTCTTTGCTGTTAGAAGTTTGAGGTTAAGACGTATATTTTTATGACAGATTTTGTGGCACATTCTCTAGCCCAGTGGATGTTGTCTTAACAGTTGCAAACTGCAGTGTAGTCATCTGGACTACAAATAACCTCAGAGTATCTTTGAGGAGTCACTAAAATTATTTCTGTGCATTGAAATAAGTCATTGGAACTGATTTTGTTAAGAAGAAATGAAAAGAAAGCTCAGGAAAGATATTTGGACTAAAAATAGAATTACAAGGAATTCTTAGAATAAGTACAAAACTATTTTCATCTCCTGTTCTGATTTTTTAAAGACGAATGAAGCCAAGAAAATTATATAAAACAATTCTGACAGTAGTTTTTACTGTGATTTTGTTGAAAATTGTAATTATACTAAATTTATATGCAAACGGAGAGAATGAATGAATGAGAAGAAACTGAAAATTTGTGAAAGGTCACGGAATTATCTCCCTTTAGAAAACTGCTGATAACTGTTTTATAGATGGCTGAATTCCTAAATGTCACTCATTTAAATTACTTTTGGCCCCAGGATGTCAGTAAAACGGGTCTAACTTGATTAGGTGGATGGGGGCCAATAAACCTTTTCATTTTCTGCTGTGAAAAAGTTTCTGTTACTATGCATTTGCATTCCATTCTTTCCCCCAACACTTTACTCCTCACACATTTTTATACTAAACCCATCATAAGATATTTACTTCATTGGACCAGTGTAAAATACTTCTATTCTCTATCATTATTGATAGTTGTTAAATAGATTGAAAATCTTATTCTGATGCTCATTTCTCTTAACATGAAAAACTATCAAATATCAAAATAGTTTTATGTAAGGGGCATAAATAATTTTAAATACTCATTCTACAGGGTTTTCCTGAAGTTCTTTATAATTTTCTTCTATAAATATAAAACAATTCAAATGAAAGTTACATTTAGTCAAGTTACAGCATATTTAATTCTAGAAATAACTTTCAACGTTGAATTTCACCAAACATTTTGCAGTTGTTCTTGTATGGCTGATCCCATTTTTTTCTCCTAACAAAGATATTTTAGAGAGGAAAGATTTTTTTTTATTTGTTCAGGTTCTGTTTAATATTTATGTCTTATATAAAAGATAATCTATTAAAAATCACACAAGGGTTTTGCATCCTGTGTTCAAAAATCATTAAATTTTACAATAAGCTTTTATTGCTTTGTACTAGCATTCACTTTAATTATTTCAAGACTTTCTCTAAATACATTTTAGAATACAAAAAAAATATTTTTTTTAATATGTATGTATTGAATAGTGCATTGATACAGATATATTTATTTTTTAAATATTTATTTTGTCTGATGTTTAATAATTTTACATTGTTGCAGTTGTAAATATTGTTTGTGATATTTTGGGAATCAATAGAATTTTATAAAAAGATTAGCAAGGTTATTTACAGATAAAGAATTAATGTTCAATATTAGTAAATAATTGAGCATTGCTTTCAGGAAAAACATAATTTACAGATTACTATTTTCATAATTCAATTTGTACCGTCCTTACTTTATTGCTATATGATTTGGCTTGAATGTTGAATTGGTTCATTTTAGAAGAGTTTTCATTTATGCCATACATTCTTTAGTAAAAAAAAAAAAAAAAACACATTGTTTTGTAAATTTCCTGTTTTTTAATTTTTTACTATTCCATGTTGGGTAAAATTATGTTATTTGCAAGAATAAATTTATTATTTAAAAAACTTGACTAAAATAACCTCAACAAAAAACAAGTAAAATCATCACTTTTTTTAAAATTTTATTTTTTTGAGTCTGAAAATAGGCGCTTAATTGAAAAAAATATAGTCTATACTCAATTTTGTTTTTGTTTAAAAAATGTTTATTTTCTTCAATTTATATTTCATGTTTAATACTTTTTGTGTTAATTGTTATTTATTTCTCTTTAACAACTGAAATGAATTTTTTTTATTCAGATCCCCAAAGCTTAAAGACTGCAAATAGAGCAGATATTATATCTGTACTGAAACATAAAAAAGAAAGCTTTTTGAGACAAGCTGTTACTATGTTCTTTTCTTTGTTGCTTTTATCCTGTTTTGGAAATTGTACAATTTGGCCTTCCTCAAAAATTCTTCACTTCGATATGTTTTTCATATTCCTTGTCACGTCTGGTATTCATCAAAAGGAATATGAGTTCCAATAAATTCTTCCTCTTATACCCACTTTGCCCCTGCTTCTGTAACTGGGGACTGAACTTACTGTTTAGGGACAAAGCAAATTGAGAAGTGATGCTTACAAGTTCTAAAATTCTCTGTGACTAGAATGAAAATATCCGTGTGGATCACATAATGTTATTCTGTCTGAAATTCACAGATGTTTATTGACTATGATATGTGACATGTGAAGAAACAGCAATGACATGTGAAGAAGGAAGCCAGAGAGCAGCAAAAATTGGTTCTAAAAAAAACATCATATTATTATTATTATTATCATCCTCCTCCTCCTCCTCTTTTGCATAGTTTGTTTTCAACCAGAGATCTTATGAATGTTCTTTATCAAGTCGTACAATCTCGGAGAACACCTTTCATTGACTATTTGCAGTGTATATTTGCAACACATATTTCTGAAGTGACAGGGTATTTGAAGTGATGGGACTTTATTCTGATTTTCTTGATGTAGATCTAAGTTCAGTGGCATAGTGAACCCACCATATGTACCAATGATAATTGGCCTGAATATCCCACATTCATATACTCCTAAAAAACAAAATGAACTTTGTAATAGAAAGTATGAAACTCAGCTTTAAATTTTCTGTTTTCATAAATTTATTTGGAGAAAAACAACATTCTTAAATCCTGAATCGAAATAACTCTGGATTTAAGAATGAAGAATAGATAATTTTTTGTCTTTAAATAAACATATGAACAAATCTCAGTTTAGAGCACAATGTATGGTTTTATTTACAGTCTCTTTTCTTATTTCAAACACATACTTTATTTTAAATTACAACCTGAGACATTTTATTTTTGCTTTTATTTCAACTTTTCTAGTTCTATTTCTGGCAAAATTTATTTTTACATGATTTAAAGGATTTTTAAAGACTTATTTGCTTTATAAAATATCTCTTCTTATTTGGCATTGTTTTTTTGTGCTGTGAAATCCAACCAGATTTTATTTAATTCTGAGTGATCCCAATGCCAAATCAGTGGCCAAAAAGGTTCTGTGAAATAAAAAGCATATTCTTTCAATCTCACTCTATCTTTCATGAAATGAAATATTTTTCAGCTATATCTGTACAAACAAATCCTGAGAAAAACAAATATATTTATTTAAATCCCAATAAAACAAAATATTTCCAAGACATCCCATGTTATGAAAAAATATTAGTATGACAGTCATTTTTTTTCTAAATAACTCATAAAATTTTATATATTTGCAGTATCTTTTCTTGTTAATATAGTCATATAAAATATTAATGTTCTTTGTTGGTAGCTTATATAATTTTGTAATTCAACTACTTTGAAAGCCTGATTTTTTACTGTTCTAAACATGTCTCCCTTTGTACATTACCCTTTAGATTGTTTTTTTTTAAATTGTTAAAATTTCCACAGCAATATTAGTCATCAATTAAGAAGTAAAAAAAAAATTATTTATGCAAATTGCAAAGGCTAAGAACAATTTATAAAATTTCAATATTTTTTTTATCTCTCACTTAGTCTGCCTTTCAACATTTTGTTGCAGTAAATGGATGAAATTACAGACAAAAAGAAAATCTCTTTATTTAATAGCAAAAACAATAAAAAATTATTTCCTATTGTATTTTGATGCAGTTTATTTTTAAATATTTTGTATAGTTTTAAAGTAAGGCATAAAACGTCTGTAGTAGCTTCCACAACTATTCTATTCAAATTTAGTCACAACTTGTTTAATCTGATAGGTTTGATTGGTTTCTTTGCCACAATTTCACAGTCTTTCAATCTTTGTTTTCTTTTCATTTTTCTATTTGTTTTTTTTTTCTGAAGAAATTCTAAATTTGATTTTTATTCAACTTCATAAATTTATTTTTCTTTATATAATTTGATATTGTTCTTAACTTATTTTACTCTTTGTATTTTTTGAGAAATTCTTTTTCAACTATTATATTTTTCTGAAATGATCAACCTTCTACCTTTAAAACTTTGCTTCAACTTTATATACAAATATTGAAGAAAAAAAAGAAGCTTCTTCCATTTAGAGAATCAACTTCACATCAAAACTAAATGTTTCTGCAAGATTTTCAATGTTTACAACTTCTTTTCTTTGGTCCATATATACCTTTAGGATGTGGGGACATCATGGCATGACTTCCTATCTTTTGTAGGTTTTAGTAATCTTTGTCTTTTCACCATCATTCCCTGTTCAGATTGTCCAGCATTCACTGCCTCATAGAAAGACTGATATTACATAACAGTTTCACACTCTTTTCTTTGTTTCTAATGAAATTTTCCTGTTTCTTAATACTTTGCTTAGATTTGAAAGCATCTTTCTCTATTCCAATGCACCTTCAGATTTTGGTGCCACATTTTCTGTCCTCTGTTAAAACATTTCCCAGATATTTAAAATTTCTTACTTGCTTGATTTTGGAATATCCAATTCATAGTTCACATCTTCAGCTGTTTCTTTTGTTGACATCCATACACATTCTGTCTTCTTACAATTGATGTTTAGTCCTTTCTCACTTTTTACTACCTTCTCTAGGGGAATTTCTATTCTGTGTTTGCTATCAAGACTGTGTCATCTGCATATCTTCTAAAGATTGTGGCCGCTAACAATGAATCCTGCTCCAAGTATAAATTTTGGATTATTCTAATATCCTTTCTAAATAAGTAAAAGTTTCCTAGCAATTTAAACAGTTATACCTTATCAAACATTTTAAAACTTACTGAATTTAAATGAGTCAATAACGTTTTCCATTAAAACAACATAAATTCTTATCAAATTTTAAATGTTTTGAAGTTGCAATCATTAGGTTAATTTGTTCATAGTTTGAATTTCTTTGTTGCTTAAATTATTGTAAAATTTTACTTAAATGTACATGAAACTTTAATAAATCCTACATTATGGAAATTTTCAAAAAATCCTCCAAAACTTAAGAACTAAGCTAATTCATTACTCAAAATTTCCTGTATTTCTTTGGATCTTGTTGGTACAGCCATGGGTTGGGGTGCATGTAGTCTGGGCAATGTGAAGCCTCTATATGTCATTGCTGAGGCCTGTGCCTTGAAGAAGTCACTCTAGTTTTACCACCAAAGGACTAAAATTAGACTCACCAGAGTGCTACCATTAAAGATAATGGTAGCACCCTGTTGAGTCTAGATAAATGGATACCTACTATTTTATAAAAGTTGGAGAAAAAGAAAACTTGATGTGTTTTTCAGATGACAAAAAATAAAGAAATAACTACAAAAATACTAAAGGTGAAAATAAAATGAAATTTTAAAATAATTTAATAGAATTATTTTTAATAGAAATAGTTGCAGTAGTGTTACTGGGGTACCTATTTGACACTGCCATTACCTAAAGATATTTGTTTGAATAGTTTAAAGTGGAAGAAAAAATGTTCAGAAAACTTTGCCATAAATTCAAAACTTTTAGCTTTATGTCAGTTTTCTCATTATGAACTGTTACAAAAAAAAAAAATAATCATTCAAATGTTGAATTCAATTTTAATTTTGAAACTGTTTTTTCATTACTAAATGAAAAATTGTGCATTGCAAATCCCTCCTTTTATATTTACTTCAGAAGTTAAAAACTTATAGAATGCAACACATTTTAGAGAAAATCATAAATTTCTTACATTGTTTTTCTGTTCAAATGGTAAAATGCTGTTCAGCACTTGCAAAAATTCTATTTTCCAATTGCTGTGACAATGTTTTATCTTTCAATTCAAATCTTTTTCATCATTTACTTATGTATACACAAATTGGTAATAATCAAATTTTTATTCCCTCATGGCAACATCTCATTCTTTTTTACCAAACATATTGCAGTCCTCATCAGACCAAACAGGACAACTGACCACATTAGCTTTGATATGAAGATTTTTTTATTTTAAAATTTAAGCAATTAATCCAAGTCAGTCTGCCTTTAATTTTTGTTTATAACTTTCAATATTTACATTAAAATAACTCAGGTGGCAGACTTGACATCTGTTTCACAAATTATCAAAATCTTAACTAAGCCAACTGTCATACTTCATTACTCTATGGTCCTGATTATTACTAAAACACTTTCATTTAAACACTTATTGAATTATCATAAGTGTTTTGTGACTACTTTTTCTTGGCTAAACATCTGACTTTTGCACAACAAAAAAGGTAGCATTCCATCCTCTCTGGAAGTCAGTCCGTCCATTTTGATAGTAAAAAAAAAAAAAAAAAAAAAAAAAAAAAAAAAAAAAAAAAAATTTTTTTTTAAAGAGCAGCATTCCATCAAGTCATAAAAAAACTCACACACATTAACTTTTAATGTTTCAGATTTTTGAAATGTTTTGAAAGAAACTGAACCCCAAACCTATTTTTACTGATATTCAGTAGTTGTAGGTTACAAAATCAATAGATTAGTGAGTAAAGTTTTTATACCTTTTGCTACTGTTTTAAACAAGGTTTATACTTAAAAGCACTTCATTAGCTAAAACTGCTAATTAATTTTTGTCTTAAATTTCACATTCCCATTAAGTTAATAAATTCCTGGAACATTTCATCTTGGCAAGTTCACAAGTCTGAAATGCTTCCTACCATCATTCACAAAAGAAATGTTAGGTTAACATTTTTGGATTAGCTTTTTTCCAGGTATGTATTTTATAACTTTTCTCTAATTAGTTTATCTTGTGAGTAATGTCTCAATTTTTGGAAAATAAATGGCAAAGTGGAAAAAAAAAATTAATATCATTAATTTTCATAACATTGTTCTGGTATATAAAAATTTATATAACTTTCTCCTATATGTACCTATTACAAAAATATGGTACTTATACACAGTTAATAAAGATTTCAGATCATCCATATTTTCTTAATATATAGTAGTGAAATTTGGTAATATATAGCAAGGCCTTGTAAATGAATTGTTTTCTACTACAGTAGAAAACAATTCATTCACCAAGGATTTTTCAACTTTGACAAATCCATAATTTTAAATATAAATTACCAAATTTTCTAATGCCTTATTTTAGGGAAAGGAACTTAATTCATTATTTAATAATTTGTAAAAATGATTATTTGTAACATTAAGGAAGTCAAAATTATTTTGGAACAGTTGTAAAATGTGTGACATTTGGCCAGCTGGCATGCTGCTACAAAATCATTTTTTTTTTAAATCTAAATTTGTGCTATTAATTGTATTAACCTGTACATACTTTGATGAAAACTGTATTATAGTAATAAGAACTATTACAAAATTACTTTGTGTTGTGTTGTATATTTTTTATTCCAGTCTAATTAATGGTCTTGAGAAAATTTATGCGTTTACTGTCTGGTATGAAAATTTATGAATTTTTTATTTATTTATAGATGTCTGGTATGAAAATTTATGAATTTTTTATTTATTTATAGATGTCTGTATGAAAATAAACTGGTGAATTTAGCAAAATGCATAAAAGTAACTATTTCTTTTGTGTAAAAAGAAAATCATTTATAGCTGGTTGTTGCAAAAGGGAACAACACCTGAAGAAACCACATGTTGCAAGATAATGAGTTTTAAAAAATGAAAATCACATAAATTATTTAAAAATAAAAATGTTTCAAAACAATTCCTAATGCAAATTTTCAAAACTTACTGGTTCTTTAAGTAATCAATTTGATTTTCATAAATGAAAGTCACATTGTGTCAATCTTTAAACATAATGGGTTTATTAGCTGAAAGAGTCAAATAATCCATCATACTGGACTCTTATCTCCTTGTGTATGGATTCAAAAAAAGAATTACTTTTCATGAAACCTGACCTCAAAATGTAGTTATTGTTGTTTGACAAAAGAGAAATGGATTAGCAAGAGCAGGCTATGAAGAAATCACAAGTTTATTTACAAAAAGCACAAAATTAGCAAAAACAGACAGAATTCCTAACAAAAAAGGAATCACTAAAGAAATACAAGAAATTGCAATCAAATAAAATCTTTATTGTTTTTGATCTCTAAATGAGTTACTTTTAAAAATCAAAGGCATAAAATTTTTATTTTGTGGTATTATTTAAAGTTTAGATTCTATTTTCTAGAAATTTTCTCGGGTTTTAAGTATAAATTAAATTTTTTTAGCCATTTTCATTGGGTGGTGTGTATATACAAAATTACAATATGAAGTAAGTAACACTCAAAGGTGTTTGAAAAGTCAACTCATTGAACAGTTGGAATGAGATGGGTGAATACAATTATTGAACTACTATAGTTGATGCGGATCAGAAATTTTTGTTTAAGTGAAATTTATATTTAAAATTAAGATTCACGAAAAATAGATATAGTATCTACGAGTATAGAAGTATTAAAAAGTTGAAGTAAATTATGATCTTATAAAGCATTAAAAATTAATTTAACAGAATTGCTTATAATTTAGCTCATTAATTGAATGAATTAAAATGCTATATTCGCTTGAAATTCAAAGGCTCCAACACCCAAAAAGTGTGAATAACTTAAAGTATTGAATTCATATATCTGGTTAAATCTATTGTATTTCAAAATCTTTCAGAATTGCTCATAAATTGATATATATAAAAAAAAAAAAAAAACATTAACATGTTAATTTTTTTTTTTAAGCAATATCACGTTTGGTATTTCAATAGGTATTGAAGATAGTTCTAATATTTAAATGATTTTATTTGCACAAGGCTGAAACAGTGAAAGAGTTTAATATTAAACTTTTATGGTGAAAGTAATCTGAAAATAATTGTTTTTAACTACAAAAACACTAAAACTAAACCACAAAGCCCCTTTTTTCATGTTGCATTCAAAAAATATATTTTAAAACAAATGAACATTTAGCAATTACAAACAAAATCAGATTTTGTTATAAAATTGTTTTAGTAATGATAAAGAAATGTCAAGGTCTGAAGGTCTTCATTTCAAATGTGATGAATTTTATTTTTTTTGTTTTGATTTTGTAAGAACCTTTTCTTTGGCATATTGAGAAAAACAAACATATATGCCCATGATCTAGTTATTTAGGTTGACTTATTGAAGAGATTAACATCTCTAACTATATAAGCAGGAGGGGAGTGCAATTTCTATCTATCCCACTTTCTGTTCAGGAAAATTATTAGAAATTAAAAGAACTTTTTTGCTGACCTCATTAAATGACTTGTTATTTTCCTTGTCATCACATTGTGCTTTTCAGTCTTTAACATAAAAAGGAAATAATCCGAAAATCATTTTGAACATAGCAACATCAAACTAAAAAAGAAATAAAAAGTTTCAGTAAATATTTAAATATTGACAGCTGAAAATAAGCCTCTTTCCAGTCTGATGAGATGAATCCATAAGGAAGACTAAAATTGCATAGGAGAAAAAAGAAATAAAAAACTTTTCAAACTACTTTTAAAATTTCACTTTTTATTCAAACTTGCTTCAAAAAATTAGACAAGTTAAAAAAAATTTATATTCATGCTTTGCATTTAGATATATTTGACAGCTTAAATATATTTTACTTTTCAGTTCATCAGGCATTCATGTTAAATACAGAAAACTCACTTCATGTGAAACTTATAACAACCCTCCGTAAGATACCAATGCATTGTAATCTTAAAAAGAACAAAAATCAAGTTAAATAAAATCAAAACTCAATTTCAGACTTGGTTGATCCAATCTAAAGTAAAATCAATTCTTTCATAATAGTTGAGAGAACATTTATACTAAATTAAGAAGTAATAAATTAACAGGAAGGAAAAATAAGCTATTTAAATGGAGACATTGCAGAGATTCACTTGGTTCCATTTTAACGTGCTCTTAATTTTATTTGTCAATAAAATTCAATCATGAAATTCAGAAGGCACCATAGGATGCTGTTCTATAACCCTCAGACTAATAATGATAATTATAATAGAAAGTTTATCTTTTACACACCAAATTTGGCATGCTTTAAAAAAAAAAATTTCTTTCTAACACTGAGAGTTACAACAAATCAGCAGCAATTCTCAATGAAGTTTTCTTTTTCCAACTGAAAAACAGCATTTTAGAATGTTATGCAAATGCACTAAATAGCATCTGTATATACACGTTTTTTTATATAAAAAAAAAGGTTACTATATTAAATACATACATTGAGTTATGCACACACATACATTAAATAAAAATTCTAATTATGAAAACTTCATCTTATAATTAAAAAGTTAAGATACAATATGAACAAATAGCTTTCCTATACTCAAATTTTCTTAAAAGAAATTTATTCTACACATACAAAAAGTTTTGAGAGAAAAGGTGGCTGCAGATACTACCTTTTTTTTTTTTTTTTTTTTTTGAAAGATTAAAATTGCTACAAATTTATTTATTTTGTAATAAAATTCAGCATCATTCAAACATTGCAGACAACAAAGAAAAAGAAAATATCAGTTAAAATATTTGGGAAATGAATTTCTGATGAATAAACATTAATGACAATTATTATGGAAACATTCAATATTGAAGTTTAAAAAAAAAAAAAAATTTGGATGTTTGCTGCAACCATTCTTCAGACTTCTAAGAGCAGGCACTTCAAAGAATCTACTATTGTCTTTTTAAAGGAGGGGGAAGCTGCACAAGTATTTCACAAATTGGGCATTTCCTTGTCATGCATTTGTGCAAGAGTTCATGGAAGTGCATTGCTTTCAACACTACCAGTTCCTGTGGTCGTTGATGCATTTCCTCCTCCACTAGTAGTGTAATTTGGATCCTGCTGCTTTTGTTGTAAAAGTCGAATTCGAACCTTCACATCCAAACAAATCATTCTTTCTTCATGTATTTTCTGACATAGTTCTGTATTCTTTTTCTGTAAACAGAAAGAATGTCCTTTAATGCTAAAAAGCATGTGAAATATTTCATTAAAAATAAACAGATGAATGATATGTTGTTTACTATTTTTAACATTAATAAAGTAATATAAATTTACACTTTAATCGATAAATATTTATATACAAGTAAACAATTCCTTCAAAAAGGCCTTCATCAAATCATCTGACATCAAGCTTAGTTTCTCGGCATCAATTGGAGGGCAATGAATTTATATATAAACTTATTGTTTATAAATACTGAAACATTACATATTTTCAGTATTTCTTTGACTCATGCATTGTTTCTTGTGCAAGATGCACCAATAAACTGATTTAGATACAAATTGTTTACTTGTTATAGTCACTGAGGAATCTTGCTAACTAGTTTATTGTCAACTGAGAAAAATGTTCATATGGAGAATAAAACCTTGACTGATGATTTCCAAGTTTCACTTCTCATAAGAATTGCTAAAGTTGTAAACATTTTCAGATACATAATTCACAGCTAATGTTGTTATTTAGCAAATTCAACTGATAGTAAAATAACCAAACTTTCTCATATTAAACAAGTTAACAAAATTATCATTTCCTGAACTGAGGATGTGGTATTTAGAAATATCTTTACTCGCTTTAATCTTGATACTTGCCTCAAGAAGTTCATTGTCTCTAATAAGTTGGTTCAAAATTTCTTGCAGTTCATCTTCATCCTCACTTTCATAGCTGCTTTCAGAACTTGAACTCATATCATCCAAATCAGAATCTTGTCGTAAATATTGTAATTCTACAATTTCTTGGTGAAGACGCTCAATTTCACTTTGTTCAGTTTCAATTTTCTGGTGAAGTTCGTCACCTAAAAAAATAAAAATAAGACACCTTAAAAAATGTTATTCCTATGGAAATTTTAAGACTGCATATGGCTTTCACAAATACAAAATAAAACAAATTTCTGAAAATAATTTTGAATCAGCAAACATACTTAAATTTTCAAATTTACATGATTATTTCTTAGTTGTTTATTGCTATATTTAAATGAATATATAATTATAGAATTGTACATTGACTTACAATAATTTTTTTAATATTTTTTCAATTTTATCCATTTTCAATTTATATTCTCTGAAATAACATTTTCCAGTGTTTTTTTTTTTTTTTTAATTCAAATACTTTCAATTGTTTCGGAAAACCTAACAAAAGGTTTTATATGTTGACAGGAAAATCCACAAGTACACCAAATTGAGATATTGCAATAATCTTGAGAGTATATTCTCCAAGTTTACTTTTGGTATTTCTGTTTGTTATCAAACACTGACATAGGATTGTATTTCCTATTAGACATTTTTTTTTTTAAACTAAAAACTTACTTATTGCTAACAACTCTTCTTCTTCAAGTTTGAGTGCTTCTTCTTCTTCCAGTAATTGGAGCAGTTCCTCATCAAACATGAAATCAGTTTCTGTAAAGAAAAATTCATCTTAAGTTTAAACATAAAAAAGAGCAATTTACACTTAGAAAGAAATTAAGTGGATGTTTCTAGATTTTTAATTGTCAGTTTGACAAAATATATGAGAGAGAGAAAACAATAAAAGAACAGGAATTTAGAAGACAAGATAACAACATTGCATTTAGATTTTTGAAAATCAAAGTTGACTGGAAAGCAAGAAGCCAGTGAGAAGTGTGAGAGAAGAAACTGTACCAAAGAACTTAGTTACATCTAGGCATTTCGATTGTAAAGTGATGAGACCTTGCCACCAGTCTAATAGTACACTTAAATTCATGAAGTCTAGGTACCAAAGTGGAAATCTCATCAGAACAATTACCATGAAAATATTTATAAAATGGCACAGGGAAATAATGATATGCCAGCAGGAAAGTAACTGAAGCCGAGATGTTACGTCAGAATCAATAACATTGCAGATTTTTTCTATTTTATCAAGAATCTCTAAATACATATCAGAAGCATCACATCAGATGTGGCAGTAATATTCAATGCATGGATGAATATAACTTAGTCTTATAAATGTGTAAGATAGATTCTGGTTAGAAAAATTGTCTAGCATGCCATTGAATCAAATTTGCTAGCAGCAGACCTAGTAATTGATTCAATATAATCTTTCCACTTCATATTAGCAAAAAATGTTAGCTCCTGGAGGTTAGTATGAGCTATGATGGAAGGTGAAAAAAAAAAAAAGGTTCTCTTTGATGATTAAAAGAGTGCAATTTCATTATGGAGATGATAAAATTAACAAGATACTTCTTTCCCCAGTTAACAACAGATTGTAGATCATTTTTGAGATCAGCTGCCAATTTGAAACAGGAGCAAATAGTTGAGAACAGATGGCATCAGGATAGAGCCCTGAGTGACACCTGCATTAATGCAAAAAATCATATCAATAGAAAAGCAACCAGGATGACCGCTGGACAGGTGACAGGTATGTCACTTTTTAGTATTCCCCTGAATTTTTCATTTTGTTGTTGCATTTTGCAAGAAAATGTTTTTCTCTTCTTTTTGCCGAGTTCTTCCAACCTACTTCAATTAGGGAAATGTATGAGCATGGGTCCAAGGGACCCCCTGGTTAGGGTGGACTGAGTTGAGAAGGCTACTGTTAACCAAATATGTGGATGAGGAGAAAGTGGTGGCGTCAATGAGAGGCCTCATGAAGCTGGCCCAGACGAAGGGTGAATCTCCCGGAAAATTGGAAGTGAGGGTCAAGGTTGTTCTGGCATTTCTGGAAGAATTTATGGAAAATGCTGCCATACAGGCCCAGTTGGCCAACATATGTGGAAGTCCTCATCAATGAGTGCATTAGGCACAACATGATCAAGGAAGCCTTGGTTAAGCTGTCGGTGGCTATCACCTTAGCAAAGGATAACCAGAGAATTTGGGAAAAAGCAAAAGGAAAGTGGACACAGGCACAGTGTCGGGAGGTAGGCAGACAGGGCGGGGATAGGATCCCCTCACACACAGGTGGCAGAAAGGTGAAGCAGGAGGAGGTCAAACTGGAGGAATGGGAAGAGGTTCCCAATAGAAGGATGTGGACGTTGGGGCATGAATTTTATAAGCCCACACCTGGCAGGTTGGGGCTAGTATGCTGGACGAGGGCTGCCCAACAAAGTAGGGATTACAACAAGCCAAGATGCACCAGGTGTGGCCGTCATGGCAAAGTGGTGTGGAATAAAGAAAGAACCACCAGAATTCCCCATTACAAGAACCCCCGCCTGGAAAATAGAACCAGGGGAACATCAAAGGGGTGCCCCAGCACGTTAAGTAAGAGCAAGGGTGGCAAAGGTAAATAAAAGAGTGATGCAATGTTTGGCATGTAACCGGGTCAGCCATTTTGCCGCCAACTGCCCTGGAAGAAGGTGTTGAGTCTGTAATGAACCAGGGAACCTGAAGAGAAATTGCCACTACAGGAGAAGGAACAATGTCAAGTACGTGGCCAGGACAGCCATTTTGTTGTCCCCTATAGAAATAGGAACCCATGTCTAAATGCGTAAGCAGACATTGCCCTAGAGGGAGGGTAGCCAGGGTGTTTTCCTTGTATGAACTTTCCTGTGAGGCGGTGGTAAATGGAAAGCCAATGAGGGGCGTCAGTGTCCTTAATAGGAGAGGATCAGTACAAAAGCCTGATGTTGCTGGGTTGATTGAGACCCAATATAGAAATTGATCAGATAGACAAGAAACCAATGAAGATAACAGGAATGGTAAGGCTCCTGGTGAATGTAGGAGGAACAAATAGTGTCCACAAATTCTGTGGTCCCAGATTTCTGTGGTGAGATGCCCCTGGGTGGAGATTAGTTGCACCAACATAATGTACAAGTGGAATTCAACTCCACAGTGTTGACTGTCAATGGCATGGAGATGCCATTAGGGAGTGCCCGATAGGTCAGCATCAGTAGTGGTTGACGATGACAAAAGTTACCCCCAGAGACAACTGTATCAGGAGTGGGAGAAGGAGTTTTTCAACTAACCCCAGTGGAGAACCCCTGAAAAAGATGAAATAGCCTTGTGTGAGACTGTGGTGAACATGGCAGAAGTAGTACCTATTATGTTGGCTAATCAGGCCAACAAGATAATAAAGATAAAGAAAGAAGAGGTAGGAAAGGCTCTATCATTAAGGTCCATACAATGGGTAAAATTCAATGAAAAAAGTAGAAAACAGAGTCAAGTAGAAGAAAGAAGTGATAGCCTGTGAGGAAATCCTTTGTAGTCGTAATTGCTAGAGGCAAGTGAGGCTTAGGTATAGATTGTCAGTTGATTAGTGGATAAATTTGAACTTAATATCGCTGGTGAGATCGATTTTAGATGTGGACCACCCTGTTGCTGGGTGTGGAGATTACATGGTGTTAGCCTGTAATGTCGCAATGATGTGAGGTGTTTTTGAAACCCAAGAAATATCAGTTTTGATATTGTGGATTTAAAATGAGGAATATTTTAGTAATAACTGCTTACTACTAATGAAGTTGATGTTTTGCTCTGATGAATGAGCCATGAAATGTAAAGTGACCAAGCATCACAGAAATGATTACAGTGCACATTGAAGGGAAGATTGTCTGGAGCCATATTGATAGTTAACAGTTGCTAAGTGAAACTTAAAAGTAAAGGGGGAATAAGACTGTGAACAACGGGATAGATGGATTTGATGTTCATGCGCAATGACATCAGGCCCATTGAAAGGCCAACTCAGTAACTAGCAGTAGAGGTTGGTTGGAAAGGATAGAGGTGTGGGTAGTGTGTCACAGAGAGTAGAATTATTTGTTGGTGCTATCACTGGTCTGCACAAGGGCCTGTTTATGTCCAGCAGTAGTATCGATGAGACCTGAACTTTGGACAAATATGCCCTATGCCTGTCTGGAACCAATCAATCTACTAAGAGAGTTGGTTAAAATACGGATAGGTCGCAGTAAGAAAACGAGGAAAAAAAAGAGTAGTGAGAATGCTACTGAATAGTTAAAACAGAGTATATATAGCATTGAATTTAGCTAGGACGAAATTTATGATGCTGACAGCAGAAGAAGTGGGCAAGTGTCAAATTGATGATTTAGGAATGTGTACCTCATTAAGTCCCAATGAGGTGACCACAGATTGTGTGCTGGAGTTGTTTAAAGGAGCTAGGGATAGAGTTAAAAAAAGCTGTCAAGTAGGGATTAACAAATACAGTGTTGCCACAGGTTATCAGAATATCTGATGGAATCTGGACTGTTGCTACCTAAAGCAAATTGATCTGTCTAGGGTGTGTAGGGGAGAACCCACTAGAACTTTAAGGGTAGGACCCCCATTGTCCCTAATTGAGCTGCCGCTGGGATGTTCAGTGTTTGGAACATCTATCTCCCTCCCACCATATTATCAGGCTGAGGAGAAGTATGAAGAAAGGGATTTGATTGCAGAGATGGTCAAAAAGAGTTTAAGTAACTGGACAAAATTATGGGAACCAGTGCTAGATAAATTCCCTGGGGCAGCTATAAAAAATATGCTGACATTGTTAAAACCCGTAGAGGTTAGCTTGGAACAATTAAAAAGATGCCTAATCGATGTGGAAGGGGAGAATATGACCTGGAGAGAAAATAGAGGAACTATAATAAGCTGGTCATTAGTGGTCAGCATCCTGACAGTTATTTTGGCTGTAATATGGAATTGGGGGTGGGGCATAGGAAGAGCTCAATTGATGGAGTTTTGGCAGATGCACAACAGCTTGAGAGGGGAATGCTGAACAGGAGATGCTGCACCACCCATCCAGCAGAAGAGAAAAATCGAGTTCAGCTGAAGGAAGGAAGAATTGAAAGCCAGCTCCGGATATACTGATGAATTGTAAGACAAAGTCTTCTTTTGATCTGAAGGACAATTATAATCTTTGTTTTTATAATTTGTTCCCAAGTAAACAAGAATATATCAATAAATATTTTTTCTTAAAATACTGGAAACTTTTGCATCAATATAATACATACATCATCAACTATCTTGAAGTCAGTCAGAAGTTCTAAAATGCAAAACCTACCATTAATAATATCATTGATGTTTGCTGGTAATACAACAGAAGTTTCTGTAGGCACATAGACCTCAACATCAGCTTGAAAATCAGGCCTTTCTTTTTCTGTTGAAGGAGCTAAAGGTTCTAATACTGTATTTGCGTTGGTGGTTATATTGTTATGTATATGCACTTGAACGGATGTAAGAGTTTGGGTATTGTCGTTTCCATCAGTTCCTACTTCTAGTTTGTATTTATTACTGTTGATATTATCACCAGCACTAGCTTCAACTTCCACATTTCCTTGAGCAGGTTGCTCCAATGTAACACAGGGGACTGCAAAAAAGTAAAAAATCAGACATAAAAGCAATCTTACCAAAATTACAAAATTAATCAAGAATAACAACTCAACTTGTATTAAATGCAGTACAAAACCATACAGTCACTTGGATATCTTAAAAATCCCTGAGAATTAAGGGAAATTGATTGTTCATAATTTTACACAAATTTTGTGATAACAAAATTAAATTTAATTTTTCAATTCCTCCAAAATTATAACCAATGAAACTTTTCTGATATTAAAATCAAAAACAAATTATAAAAAATATTTTTAGTAATTTTCTTTTTTTCTCCAAGTCACTACTTTAATAATTAACAATACATTTTAATAATGAAAAGGATATTTTCAGTTTTTGTACAGATTGTATATCATATACATTGATATGCCAAAAGTCATGTAATAGGTGCCTGGTATCATGTAGGACCCCACTAAAGCGCAGGAACTTCATATGGTATCAATTGCCCAAGTGGAGAGATGTTGAACCATGCTGTCTCAATAACTGTCCACAGTTCCCTGATATTTGTAGACATACAGATCTTGTATATGAATAGACCTCTCCACCATGCTTAACTGGGCTCATGTTAGTTGAATGTGGTGGCCACAACATTTGTCAAAATTCTCTCGAATTTTAGGAAACTTAGGCCCAATGACATATTGCATTATGCTGTTGGAATTAGGTATTCCATTAGGTATTCCAAAGTACACAGATATGACCATAGGATGTGGAATGTCAAATTTTCCCACAATTTCAGAAATGGAATATCCCATCAATCATCACTATCATGCCCTGTTTGATCTCTTATAATTCACATCACCTTGCCATGAGTAGATTAGCCTGAACTTATAAACAGGTTATATAGACATTTCCATGATAAAAAGGTGGTACGTACCATTACATACTACATGACATCGGGTATATAATAATCCATTATTAATATTATCTCAAAACTGCCCTAGTTTATCCTGAAAAAAATATGTCAAAATATTGAAATTTCCTTTTATTTCAACTCCAGTACATCTTTTATTTCTGAAGTTATTTTGATAAAATTAGTATGCAAACAAAATTTAATCCTTCCTCTCTCTAAAGATAAAATTCTTTCATGTGTGTGATGAGTAGTTTTTATTCTACCTCTCTATAAATTATATCACTATTTCAATGATTGGGCATGTCTTTTTCTGCATTTTCAAAGCTGAAAATTTCATAGTAATGTTTTTCAAATTTATTGCACTCAGAGTTGGGTCTCCCTACACATATCAAAATTGTCTGATATTGAAAAAAAAAAAAAAAAAAAAAAAAAAAGAATGACAGGCATCAATTTAATGGTTTGAAGATAAGGTTTGATGCTGTTGTTCATCAAAAATTTCTAATTTGAAAACTTTAATAGACGCAATACCAGAAAAATTCAACTCTTAAAAAAATTAAAACTGTAGAGCAATATCTCATCTTTAATAATCAGTTAGTTTCATATCTCTGTGCCCATACAACTCAAGGTGCATGCAAATCAAAAAGAGGGTATACATCGTCCATTTTGTGCAATACTGTTGGGTCTGACACATCAAAATTTGTATTGTTGACCAAATGAATGAACATCATCAGCTGAACCCCATTTTAAATCCGACTTGTTTCATCGATATATTATACAGTTTAAATCTTTTTCTTATATTTCCTTTAATAATGCATTTTAAAACTATAAAGTACTCATTGAGTTTTGTCAAAAATGTTATTCTTGAATCACTTTTGCCTCAGCTGTTGTTTTATATATTTTCTTTAAAAAAAATATGAAACAGAATTCATATTATAAAATGGAAAAATAAATATATAAACTGGATATATTTTCAGTTCTTAGAATTTTTCTCACATTTGTTTATAAAAAATGAAAATAATTTATTTTAAAAAGTATCCAGTTTTCCTTTTAATGGTCCATTTAGATTTGTGGCTGACAATATTTTCTGTTAATTCTGAGGATTTGGGAATTAAATTAAAAATTTATGTACATTTTCTTTTAAAAAATAAAACTGGATACATTTTATAAAAAATAAAATTAAAACAAAAATTATTGGATATATGTTTTAGCTTATTTTGGCACATGGGTCCATAAAAAATTGAAATGTAATGAGGTAATTTTTTTAATGATTATTTGTTTACTAATCCAGAGGTTAAAATGAAACTGATACATTTTATACTTCTTCAACGTTTGCACACATTGTCTTTTTGTAATTTTTTCTTTAAGCTTTCATGGTAGATAATAAGCATAACTTAAATTTACATTTAATCTTCTGTTCAATGGATGATGAACTCCACATCCTGAGAAGTAGTTTTCTTCTAAGTGGGAGAGGTAGGCTGAAGAAGACCCCAAATTCCTTGCAATGTATGCTGATAAAGTTTAAAACTGTGTAATGAAGGAAATAGACATTTCATTGATATAACTTTTGATGAGAATTCATCTCCATAACTAAAGGATCAAAGGAAGGAAGAAAAGGCACTCAGACAATCTGAGTATTCAACAACTCTGGCATTAGTGATGAAGAACAACCACTTCAAGGATTTTCAGTTATGAACATCAAAGCCAATGGGTTGCAATATACTAATTACTCCAATTTTTACATTGACCAATTACATCTCCATTTAGTGCTGTAATCAAAAGCTTAATTCCATCCAAAGCCAGAAATGCTTATTTTTTATGGCTTTGGATTGATATTTCACATTTGTCTTTAGATATACTCCTTTCAAGAGATATGGAGTGTTTCAGGAATATTGGCTATAGCAGAGGCTTATAAATAAATTTAGACTGCAAATCACCATTAGAAGAAATGTAAGTAGATCATTCCAACTGCCCATAAAGTCCTTTTCATCGGTTCCAATAATTTTTATTCATTTCAGTTTTTTGTAGATAAATGAGTTTAAAGCTTTACAATAAGCATTTGTTTGAAGGATTGACTGATGATTCATTTCATGAAACAAATTTCTAAGTTTTGTATTTTAGTAAAATTTCCAATTTTCAGGCATGTACCATGAATGGAAGCTTCTTTATGGCAAGTTCAGTATAGTATACTTTTGACCTGTTTTTGCCCTACTGCCAAATTACACTTGTGGCTGCTTTTACATGGTGAAGTATGAGTTTTTCTTATTGATAAACTACAGAAAATAAATTTAGCTTCATCTCTGTTGTGCTAAGAATTATAGCAAAGTTGCAGGGCATTATCAGTTGAAATGAAACTTGTATGAACTTGTATTGCTCTTTTGTGTTATTTTTTTTTTTAACTATTTTGTTTTTGAGAACATAATTTTTCTCATTGTTTAAGATGGTTGCATCTAATAATTATTGATTCCATTAGTATTATATTTCTTTTACTTCAAAACTACCTATATGACAATACATTTATGATTTTCCACTTGTTTGAAACTTGCATCTTCTGTTATACACTGACAAAATTGGCTTCTGGCCCAATAGTACACAAGATGGAAATTTTCTAACCAATTTTAAATGACAACTTGGTTGCTCATTGAGCTACCAATATAAATTTGGTACCATTTTTAGGTTTTATCAAGCTAAGCTTTCTATGTTTTAAGTTTGTAAATAAATTTTTAAAAAAATTTAGTTTTGGACACCTAATAATATTGTCCACAAACATATTTCAAGGTCAGTTCACATACCAGACACAGCAGGCACAATAACTTGCTTTGTTGTCTGTTGCTGAGAATCTATCACAGAAGTTGAAGTAAGCATAGCAACAGCAACATCTTCATTTGTTGCTTTATCCAAGTAATTTGTTGCAGGATCTGCTTCAGTTGGTTGGATTACATTATCTATTTCTTGGGTCTCCGGTATCTCTGTAGCTCCACTGGGATGACTGGGGATTTCTTGCAAATCTAATTTTAATTCTTCATCTTCTTCATGAACAGAAGCAACACGCTTTTGTTGTTCAATTTCTTTTTTTCTTTTCTCAGCAGCTTCCATTGCTTTCCGAGCAAATTTAATCTAAAAAAATTAAGGCATGAAAAATATACATTTATCCCCCAACAAATTTTTATTATGAAAAATTTTTTTAAAAAATAAGAAAAAGGCCTTAGAAATATTATAAAAATGAAATTTAAGTTGATGGAATATAAATAAAACTATTACTTTTGTTTTTATTTGGGAATATTTACTTTTAATGGAAGACTTTTTTTCTCTTTTATATCAAGAAGCTGTATTATGTATTTTGAGTTGAAATTAAAAATACAAAATCAGCTGAATAATTCTATCCATTTTCCTGACCAAATATCAGTAATTTAATAATTTTTATAGCTGACAATGGTAAACATTTGCAAGAAGAAATAAAATCAATTACTTTTTTCTTTGGCAGCAATTTATTTTTAATTCAAAATGAATAATTACAATGTCTGTATTCTTTAACATTGTAAAAAAATATTTTTAGTAAATTCCAAATTGAATTTTCTAACATCCAAAAGAAAAAAACTATAAAATTTACCATCAGATATTTTTAAATATCTGTTATTTAAAAAGACTTTTTTTTTAAAAAAACAGCAAATAGAAAACTTGTAAGTACATTACATTCATTTATTAATATGTTTTAATAATTTATTGAATAATTTAATCCAAGATTTCACAGAAAAATGAATGACTGAAAATAATTAAAGATTTATAATGGATGCAAATAAAATGCTTTCCAATTTCGAGCCATCATCCATTAAACCTCCTGTACACCCAAGCTTGGAGCACCTGAAATTCTCAAGCAGTCACTCATCTAGATACTGACCAGCCTACACATTGCTTAATTTTGGTGATTGTATGAGAACCAATGTTTCAACATGATATGTATTTTTATAAACTTTGTATTTTAGTGTGTTATTTTGTACGAAAATATTTATAAAAAACAAAACAAAAATAATATAGTCTGATTTTGTATAAGTATATATGCTGTATCTCATCCAATTCCTCGGTTTAGTGTGTATTGGACAGGATACAAAGCTATAAATAAGAAATCAGTTTTAAAGCTTAATAAAGTTCTATTTCAGTTGCTATGTTATGACAAAAAGGTGTGAGTCAAGAAAATAACTTGTTTAATTAACACCAGACTCTTACTGATTAGAGATAATTCCCCAAATTCTTGTCTCAATTCTAAGAATTTGGTTCACTCAGCTATGACCAATGTTTTCTTTGGTTGAATATTTCTCAATATTATTTCTTTGACTTCCTTAAATGTCAAGTTTTCAATTTCAGCTGACTAAGTTATTAACAAAATCTGCCTAATAGCTTCACATCCCACAGTGGGCAAAAATAGATCCGTGATTTCTTTCTGTCCTTCAGGTGTTTGGGCATCTTGTAACTTCTTTATTCTGCCTCAAAACATTTTATCCAAATCTTTCTTTTCAGGTTCTTCTGTGTTCAACCAAGCTCCATCAAGCGACACCATTTTGTTATGATGATCAAACTTAATATCTATAGATATTCTACGTACACTGACTCAAAGTTGCCTGTCAGCTATAGTTATAGCTGTCTTTATGCTAATTACCTATTAGCTAAAGCAATCCCATTACAATTTGCAAATAACTATAATATAAATTTTATAAATAGAAGTGAGTTAATATCAAGCCTAATGGCTAATTTTGGCAACCTTTAAGTATCTCTAAAGGCAGCTTTTAATATTTCCTTCTCTGCTCTAACTTCCTTAAACTGTAGATATAATTTTCACTCAATTCTGTAGAAATTGTAATTTATTTTCCCAAAATTTAAAGAATATATCAACCTCAATGATCAATGGACAGCAGACATTGTAATTAAAGGATGAGTTTTGTATAATTTCTTCAAATGAAAAATTGAATATTAAGACATACAAAATAAATCCATTTTCATATCTACCGTACAAATTTTAAATAAAGCTTGCCTTTCAATATATATATATATATATATATATATATATATATATATATATATATATATTTATTCTTTTATTTAAATTTTATCTTTTTGTAATGGAAGTGAATCAATAAATTAAAAAAAACTTTCATCTTAAATAAAATTTAACTGACCTTTCTCTTGAGTTGAGTAACAACACGCTGTACTTCCCAGAGTTGTTCATTTTTGGACGTATCTTCCACACCAGCATTAAGTTCCTCATGTAATTGGTCAAGCAGAGATTCTTGCTTAGCTAATTCTTCTTCAAGAGCACAAAGATTATCAGGAAGTTCTAAAGACCAACGAGATGTTGCTGGCTTCAAAGGTGGTATGTATCTAAAACAAAAATAATTTTTTAGGTTGGCTTGCAAAGAAAACAAAATAAATGTAATAGTCTTTTTAATTTCTTTGATGAAACAGTATCATTATTCATTTTTGATTTCTGTTGCTTTTTATCACAACTCACAATGGCTTTCATTGTTGAAGAGATTTAACAAAATTACTTTTAGTTTCCATCTGCTGATTTAAATGTTAAAAGTCACAAAGTAGGCAAAGATGATTCACATTAAATAAATTTACAAACTTAAAAAAAAATACATTAAATCAAATCCAACTCATGAATAAATGAGTTTTAAATCCCTGGAAAGTTGAAAACAATAGATTATTACTTTACATGAATTCTAAAATATTTATTCTGAAAAAAGAAAATATTTTTCACTCTTCCCAAAATATGAAAGACAGAATAATTGACATATATTTCAGTACAGAAAAGTCTTATCTTTCCATTGCATAAAATAATTTATTTGTGACTTACTTCTTAATGCAGGTGTCATTAAAAAGTGCCTTCACATGGGAGAATAGAACATTCAGCACACGATGACTGATTTGCATTGTAGGACTTAATACAATGGATACATTTTGCAAACTCATTTTATTTTCTTTTTGCTGCAAGATGAAAAAATGGGTCATATTAATTTCATTTTTATTATTCCATTAGAGATTTTAAAAATTAGATGACAACAAGTAGGCAAAATTATTTTACTGCAATATGTAAGTCTCAAAGAAAATTCAAATAGTAAACCCATCAATAAACAAAATGCAGCCACTCCATGGAAAAAAGAAAGAAAAAGAAGTTAAATAAAATGAACGCTCAAATTATTTTGAATAAAATATAACATTAACCATGCATAGGTTACTAATTCAAGATTAAGATTTCTGAGTTGAATCATGTTAAAAAATAAATTATACACTTATGAACACTTTTTATCCAATTATCAATACAACACATAGAGGTTTCATTAATGTAGTGTGTGATTGCTTATGCAATCAATAAAACTGAACTGGCAGTTATATAAAGAGCCAACATTATATTAAAATTATGATACATTATTTTACATAGATGCTAATATTAGCCTCAACAATGCCATAATTTATGATTAAAAAGACCAATCAAATTAAAAAAGCATCAGAGTAGAAATTAAAATTATTTTCAAACATATGAAAAGTTATTTCACCAACTTAAGTGATGCTAATATTTTTTGTGCAGTTATAATATACTAGATAAACTTTAATAGCTTATGTAACACATGAAACAATATTTTTACAGTAAATTCAAATTTAGTATTTTATTTTATATTTTGTTAGACACATGTAATGATAAAAATAAACCTTACACATGATACATCATGTGTAAATAAGGTTTATAATGATAAATCTTCAATCTCAGAAATTCAGACAGAAAAAGAAATCTTTTGAGAAAGAAATCTTAAAAATGTGCAACTATAAAGGTTTATTTATTGCTTTCAGTTGAAAAAAAATTAAATTTTATTCTGAATTTTCATAGCAGACTCAGACTATGGCAGGATATTGATTTGTTAGTTGTATTTGATAACACTTCCAAAAGTTTCTACAGATCTCCCTACCCTTGGGAAATTCTGTTCACCAAAGTGAAAGAGAAAACTCTGGTCTGAAACAATTTGTTTCTGGAGTTTGATAGAAAAGTTGGAGATTGTAGGAGAGAATCAACTATTTGTACAAACAAAGATACTGGCAACAAAGGTTGGAACTAATCTTTACAGTAGTGATAAGGCAGAGGGATGATTTGTTTTTCAGTAACAAGAAAAAGAAAAAAGAGGATAGCAGAGCAATACACTAAAGTCTGGGTCATCAATAACTCTACCTGAGGAATGGTTTTAGTTAACTCTTCTCAAGGTCGTTGTGCAATTGTGATACTGGATTGAAAGGAACTGGATTGAAAGAGCCCACAAAAATGCCAAATCAGAAGGACAATTTGTAAGAAGTGCTTGCAAATATGTTTCCTGGTTATATCCAGAAAATGTATGAAGCCTTGGAATTGCTATTCTCTGAACTCCTAGGTGGCTGTTTAACAGAATGTTGTATCCAAAAGACTCTCCTCCCATTGTATGGGGTCAGTGACAAACCAGGATCTGCAAGAACTCCAACAGGCATTGGCTGTGAGTGACAGCACATTAGAACAGGTTCAAAAAGTCTAAACCTCAAAAAAGAAAAATTGTTCAAATTTGATTGGTAGTCCAAGCATTTACTAGACTTAATTATGAAAGAATGATACTTGAGAGAGAGAGAGTGTGTGCGTGTGTGTGAGAGAGAGAGAGAGAGAGAGAGAGAGATAAGGACTTCATTAAGAAGATCACATTTGTTTTTGTGGAAGATCAAGATTAAGGATCAAAAAGTATTCATTCATCTGTTCATTCTTTGATTCCAGAGTTCCAAGATTGAAAAAAATTCCAGATGTCCTAAGGCATTGAAAAAATGATTAATTAGCTCCATTTTCAATATTTGCAAATTCACATGGACTGGTTTTTTGGATGTAATTTCTGATATTCTTATATGCATTCAGAATTACTTCTCCTGGTCAGCAAAGCCTTTTCAAATTTCAACAGAACTTCAAAATTAACAGCTTGTAAAATCCCAAGCTAGCAGCAGCAATTAATAATTTCTAAAATACTACATGATATAAAGTACAATAGCACCCACTGGTGGCACATATTAACCCTAACCCACCTACCCTCCAACAATAGTAATCATGGGTCAGACAGGTATCTTCCAAAAGGCAAAGACAAAAACAGAGAAAGAAGGGAAAGAAACTGTACAAAACTTTCAAATCTTCCTACCCTTTTGATAATGTGTGTCATATGAACTATCATCCAAGAAAGCAGCAAGCGATTACAGGTTGGTAACATGTCAATCAAAGCTTGAAACTGTTCAATGCATTTTGCATCATTCTTAATAACTGAAATCAGAAAGAAATCAAAATGAATAGAGGAAGAAACAAATATCAACATAGAAAAGGTTTTCATGAAAAAAATTTAAATATAAAATAATATTTTCAATACTTTTTATAAACAGAATAATTTTCTTGAACTTTTGTCAAACAATATTTAATTAATAGTAACACTACACACTCATCAAATCAAAAATGCAGAATATAAAAAAGTTTTAAAAAAAAATCAATTTTGTATCATTAATCATCCTATTTTTAAGGAAGTAAAAATTATTCACAGAGAAATACAAAATCAAATTATTACGTACAAGGTTTACATACATTTGGTTTAAGCATCCTCATTTTTGTTGTTTCAATTATTATTTTTAGCTGATATGTTCCTCAACATTCTTCAATGTATGCTACATCTGGTAATCTTCAAGAAACTTTGAATAGAATCCATTATCATGCCCATATTCTTCCTTTATATTTACCACCATTCCCATCAGAATAATTCAAAACAAAAGAATCCTGTACTAAACTTATCAGTAGAAAAAGAAAAAAAGATTCTGCTTAAAGTTCTGTAGAGGTTACCATTGCAATGATGAGAACCAGAGAACAAACATTCCAAACTAGTCATCAAAACAACGAAGATGAGGATATTAATGTGAATGAAACACGTGATAAACAAAACTCTGTAGAAATGTAACTTACTTGAAGCTTCTTCAAATTTGGGCATGAGAGCTGTAGTTAAAACTGGTTCTGGTAATTCTCGAAGAAACTGTTTCAATAAACTGGCAACTACATTTGGTTCATGTTCATATAAATAAGCAGGAACTCCATCATTGTAGGCTTCCTTCAACATCTGTACTTTTGATTTCACTCCAGATATTCGATAGATACCTTCACACTGCAAACCTGCACAATTGATTTTAAATCATTTTATAAAGGATTTAAAAATTTGACAAAATTTTAAATACAAAAAAATCAAGAGGTAGTTAATAGAATAAATATAAAAATTCTAGGAAAGCACTAAACTAACTTGTATTTATTTTTAAAATGTATTTCCTCTGATATTAATAATGTCAGTTATTCCTTCTGAGTATAACTTTTTAAAATAAATTAATATTATAGATTCTAAAATAAAAAATTCTTATCTGATATACATTTTATACTATCTCAACTATCAGTGCCCCACACACCCTGAGGTAATTGCATTTATATTTAGAAACCTATTCTCTACCACTAAGCAGAAATCTTTACTTAAAAAACAAAATTAGGATTGTGCCTAATTTTTATTATTATTAACTAAGTTTCCCAAATTTCCATAAAGCAATCAATTTTGTTCAGTAAATTAACTTGTATATAAAGTGTATATTTTTTTATTAATGATTAAGAAGAAATTTGCTGAATAAATCCATTATGAAAAATTATATTAATAAAAATATAAACACTGAAAAAAAAACTTACATAACATAATACAAATAATCTAATCTGAATGTAAAATATTTTTTAAAATAATAAAAAAAAAAAATCATTAAATTTTTTAATAACATTTTTTTTAAAAAACTCAATGTTCTTCATAAAGAAAACATTATTTCTTCTCAAAATAACATTAATGGTAGATAACCTGAACTGAAAACATATAATTCCAATCCCTAATATTGTTTCATACATCACTTTCAAATAATATCACCCATTACAGTTTGAGCAAAAACAGATTTTAGGAAATTTAAATAAACATTGTGTTACGTGCAAAATCATGTTTGATTAACCCTCAAGTACCTTGGGTTATTTTAACACCCCACAAAATGTTTTTCTTAATATGTGCAAGTGGTAAGTCAAAATTTTCATGATTAGTCAAGTAGCTTTCTGTCAATGGCTACAAAGATTTTCTGATTTTAGTCATAATGTAACAGGGCAGTGGTTCTGAGAGTCATAATAATATATGTCATTTAGTGACATTTGATTTCTTAACAGCAAGGTCTTTGTGGGAAGATAACATCTATCAATGTCATTCTCCCAGACAAATATCTACAACCTATAGTTGTTTAGTTAGTTTGTACCCAAGAGATGTTCATTGTATCCAGAGAGAAAACTGTCTTTCTATATCTTTCCTCAAGTTGAAAGAATATCCAACAGACACAAATTGTCAGCTTTCTCAAGACCTCAAGATCTTAGTAGAAAATCAACCAAGAGTGATTGTAAACTTTGACAGCATTTTGGCAGTTTTTACACTGGCATTTATTCTATCTAAAATCTTTTTGCCTTAAAGTTTCCAGTCAAGAAATCCATGGCCCACAAAAATTCACAGAATTCTACAATGATCCCATCCTGGCACAATGTTAAACCACTAGATGATTGCAACCAGAGACCAGCAATGAGTGAAAATACTGAACAAATGAAAACACATTATGCCCCACTTAGTATTTGGTGCCAGTAACTATAAGTGTTGATAATAGGCATTGTAACCAATTGTAGCTGTACAATAATATTCATGTGAATTATAAGAACATGACTGCTGTGGTAGAAATGTATGTATATGTAACCTGTTAAATTTGTATACATAATAATAGTAACAGTAATAATAGTAGACAGGTTTGCCTATTGCCTGGCCAATACTGCTTTCTTGTCTATTGAATTGGAGTAGGATTTATCTTTTGTTTCCTGTTTAGGACATAGTTTTCTGGTTCCTTTCTTCCATGGTCTTGAGTTTTTGGTGACCTGATTGATCAGTGTCTGCAACTTTTGATTTTGAGGGAACTGGGCTGAAGTTTTCTGGATTGCTGCATGCTAACTGGTAGCAAAGAGCCCAAACTTTTTGGCAGCACTTAGGGAGGCTGCTCTGATCAACAGTCACATAATATTGAGGTATTTGCAGTGAATGGATGAACATCACTTCTGCTTTCTGGATCAAACCAAACACAACATGGGCAGGAAGCAGAATTAAACCGGTGGACCAGTTGAATAATCTATGAATGCTCAGGGGACCTACAGCCACTCCCTTAAGTTCAGTTAAGACCAAGTAGACACCTCAACCTAGAGAGTAAGACGTTGGAGGCTGATGGGCTGGGGCGAAAGTGTTAGACTGGTGCTGTGTTTACCAGGATAGACCCATGGGAATTACCACGGCCTTCTGAAAGAAGAGAGAAGGTTGCATTTGTTTTCTCCAGTTGGGACCAAGTAAGACTAGAAAGGACTCTAGTCTTCGGACTATATTGGTCTAAAAGAGACATAAGGAGGAAAAGAGAAGGAAGCAAAAGAAGGAGGAAAAAGAAACAAAACACGGTTTCCTTTGTTTGCTCATTGCACTTAGATCTGCCAGTAATATTGTTGATCTTGTTTCGACTTTGTTGACTTTGTACGCAACTGAAGCGCCACCACTGTGTTAAGTATTTTTCCTTTTGTTCTGTCATCGGTCTCTCTTCTCGTGGGAAAGTGGTAGTTGACAAGACGCTAGGATGAGCGTAGCAAGATCAGAAACCACGACCTTGGGGACATGGGAGTTCCTGAAATATCGATGGGTTTCAGGAGGTTGATTGGTAGCATGAAGCTACCTACTTATAAAGGAAACCCTGCGGACATGCACAAATGGATTCTGTCCATTCAGAAGAAGCAGGTGATCTATTGCCTCTCAGACCAAGAAATGGTGCTCCTAGCTTACGACTCCGCAGCAGGGCAGGTGTCCAAGTTCATAGGGGGGTGGTAAAAAGAAAACCTGGCCTTGACATGGACCGAGCTTAAATCCACTCTGGTGCGGCAATATGCAAGTGAGCATATGGCCATTGAGGCAGTCAGGAAATTATTCCGGCTACAGCAACAAGAAGGAGAGACTAATGAGGAATTGGGGGAAAGAATTGCAGGGCTAGCAGCGTTAGCTTTTCCAGAGTTGGCGACTTTGGACAGTGGTCCTATTCAGGCCTTGTTGGCCAATGTGTATGTGGACATGCTGAGTGACAGGGACCTGAGGGGCAATGTTCTGAAGTTGGGACCGGTCAGCCTGGCTGCAGCCATAGAGGTGACTCGGACCAGCAAACGACTCTGGGATAGAATAAGAGGGGGTGTAGGTTTGGAACCCCGTGGGGCCAAAGTAGTGATGAAAAAGAAGGACCGGGAGCATATCCAGATACGGGACCTGAAAGAAGTGGAAGAGGACCGGAAGGCTGAAGCAGTTCCCAATAGGAGAGCCTGGGATCTGCATTATGGGTTTCACAAGCCCACACCGGGCCGATATGGGCTGGTGTGCTGGACTTGCAAGTATGGTGTGCATCGGGCCCGTGACTGTCCGACAAAGTATAGAGGTGCCTGAGGTCTTTGGGACTGAACTGCATGACTTGTGGCAAGTTCGGGCACAAGGCTCAGTGGTGTACAGCAGAGGGAGACCATAAACTGGGGATAAAGTGAGTTAATACGCTAGTGCCCCCTACTGAGAAGGAAAAGAGTCCGGGAAACGCCAATGGGCCACCTGTTAAAAAGTAAGAGGTAGGGTGGCCCCAGTGCAAGTAAGATCTCTGAGATGCTTGGCATATGGTGTGGCCGGGCACTTTTTGGCAAGTTGTAAGGAGCGAAGGTGTTGGCGCCGTGGTGGAGCAGGTCCCCTGAGACGAACCTGTCCTCGCAGGAGTAAGATGGACCACACTGAATGGAACAACCCTAACTCGAATAGAGGGGAGAAATGGGTTGCTAGTCCGAGAAAAGAGGGTCATCTGAGCTCTACCTCACCCTGGAGGGCCCCTAGACAGAAATGGGAGCCCCTAGAAAAAGTTGAACTCCTGTCACCAACTCCCATGTCTCGGTTGTCGAGGAAGCGAGAGAAAGGGAGAGAACATACGGGAAGGAGAAAGGCACAGGTATACTGTTTTCTGAAGGAAGGGCCAGACTTCACTTGTAATGTGTTGCTGGGAGGCAAGAAGGTGAAGGCCCTTGTCGATACTGGAGCTTCAGTGTCACTGGTTAGCTCCAAGGTTTTTAGACAGTTGAGACTGAAAACGAAGCTTAGTCCCATCGATCTACTAATAAGTCAGGCTGATATTAGCAGGATGAGGATAGAGGGTATGACATGGCTACCTTTCCAGTTGGCAAGAACCAGAGGTAAACTTAAGGTTTATGTGGCACCCGACTTGTGTGGTGAGCTAATTTTGGGGAGTGACTGGCTTAGGCAGAATAAGGCACAGATCCGTTTTGACCCCACCACCTTAACATTGGACAGGGTAGGGATACTGTTGGGAGAGGATAATTATGAACAATTGCCGGTGGTGGCCCAGACAGATATAAAGTCTTGTACCAAGTGGTTCCTACTGATAGGTATGATAATAGTGAAGGGGAAATAACTGTGTGTGATTTGTTGGTGAAGAGGTCAGGGACTGTTCCCTTACTGTTAACTAATACTGCCAATAAAACTATGAAAATAAAGCAGGAAGCAGGATTAAACCAGTGGACCAGTCGAATAATCTACGGATGCTCAGGGGACCTACAGCCACTCCCTTAAGTTTGGTTAGAACTGAGTAGACACCTCAACCCAGAGAGTAAGACGGAGGTTGAGAGACTGGGGCGAAAATGTTAGAAGAGGAAAGAGAGGGATTAGAGGAATTAGGAGACAGAGTGGTGAGGTTAGCAGCTCTGGCCTTCTCTGATATGGGTACCCAAAGCAGTGGGCCCATACAGACCTTGTTGGCTGATGTGCTAGTAGACGCCCCCTGGGACCGAGAGATTAGGAGCGATGTCCTGAAGAGGTGGGGGGGGGGGGTACAAGCACCTTGAATGAGGGTCTGGACCTGGCTAAGAACAGCGAACATCTGTGGGAAAGAATAAGGGGGAAACGGAGAGAGACGTTCCCAGGTCCCCAAGGAGGGGGAAGGAAAGATAACCTCCTCATGGAATTGGAAAATTAAGAGAGAATTGGTAAAGCCTGAGGAATGGAAAGAAGATCACAGAAGAAGGGTTTGGTCAACGAGACATGGGTTCTTTAAGCTGACGCCCAGACGATATGGACTAACCTGTTGGACCTGCAGATATGAGGGTCACAGAGCGATAGATTGGCCAATGAAGTGGGGATTGCTTCCAGACTTTGAACAAGATAAGTGTGCTAGGTTCAGAATGAAAGGACACCTAGCTAAGTGTGCATGATCAAGAAGGGTGCCCCACCAATATTATTGAAGAAGGCTGAGCCTGGAAGACAAAATCAGGGAAAATCCAGTGGGTCACCCCAGAAGTAAGAGGAGGACATATTTGGTGGAATTGCCCTCGTGGAAAGGGATCGGATGGTCCCAGAAGAGGACAAAGGGAAAATAGGCGCTCAGCCTATACTCTGCGCAGAATAGACTCAAAATTAGCCATGACTGGGGTAAGGAGTAAGGAACCCTGGCTGCCAGTGCCTAGGTCCAGAGTGACACGGGGGAGAAATAATAGGAAGGAAATGGGAGATGGAAGGAGAGCTCAGATCTGCCAGCAGTTGAAGGAAGGGCCTGATTTCACCTGCAGTGTTTTGTTGGGGAATAGACAAGTGAGGGCTCTCATAGATACCGAGGCTTCAGTCTCATTGATAAACTCCAAGGTGTTAAGGCAGATAGGTTTTAAGGGGAAGTTGAGTCCAGTAGATTTATTGATTAAACAGGCGGACAGTAGCAAAATGAAGATAGAAAATATGATGTGGCTATCCTTTCAGTTGGCAAGGACCACAGGTAGGCTAAAAGTTTATGTGGTGTGGTGAACTGATTTTTTTTTTTGGGGGGGGTGGGTCAAAGAAAATAGGACCTAAATCCGTTTCAACCCAGCAAAATTGATAATAGATGGGATTGGAGTGCTACTAGATGGTGCTGAGGGAAGTGCCCCTACTGTTAGCCAAATGTGATGTAGCGCTAGGCCTGGGACTGCTATGTCCTGCAGAAGAGATTACAGATAAGAGTAATGGATTCAGTAAAGAGGGAGTAAAAGTGATAAAGCAGAATAAAATGACCAGAAATTTCCTAAAATTAAGGCAAGGATGAGCACATTGGTCTCAAGATGTATGCTTTAATACCAACAAAATTAGGATGGAACAGATAAAAGGTAAAATAGACACCAGTAAAAGTGATGAGACCATATAGCAGAATAAACGACAAGGATATAGTAGTGCATAATAGAACACTCCAGGTCTCCCTGGAGTTTTCCCATAGTAGTGGTTGAAAAGAAGGATGGTGGGCATCGGTTTTGTGTAGATTTTCAACAATTAAATGCTGTTACTAAAAATTCAGCAGTACCCCTCCCTTTGATCAATGATATTCTGGCCCTGTTGGGAAAGGCTACCTGCTTCTCTACCTTGGATTTGAGGTTGGTGTATTGGCAAGTGGCTCTTGATAAGAAGGACCAGGAAAAGACAGCTTTTAATTGTCATGTTGGCCATTTGGGTTTCAGGTTATGCTGTTTTTATTCACCCAGCTGATACCTATAGTGTTGAGTGGTATGGAAGATTCCACAATTGCTTAAACGGATGATATAATGGTGTTCTCTAAAACACCTGAAGAACATTTTATACACTTGCAGAGAGTGTTCAACAGGCTAAAGTTCATGGGATGAAACCAAATATCTAGGGTGTCAGTTCAAGAAGGATGAAAACCAAATATCTAGATAATCATTATAGATAAAGAAGGTATAAAACCTGAGTTAGATAAGGTAAGATGTTATAGAGCTGAATCCCAGAACAGTGTCAGAGAAAGACGGGGCTTTATCAGAACCATCAGATGTCAATGAACTTTATAAATTATTTTAGCAGGTTGTATAAGGACGTAATAACACTAACAAAATGAAACATGCCAATCTCAGAGTAGAGAAAATAGGGCTGCCTGGTAATGGAGACAGATATTCTAGAAGGTGAGCATGGATATTTCAGGACCCTATAAAAAGACATCACAAGGGAATTTATAGATAGTGAGTTTCATAGATTGGCTAACAAGTATATTGGTGCAGGTCTACACAGCCTTATAAATAAAGATTGACTAGTGTTGGATATACCTGAAGATATTCCTGAGGTATGGAGGCCCTGAACAGCTAATCACTGACAATGGGGCCGAAAATGTAAATCAGATTATGAGAGAGATCCTGAGTGAATTGAATATTAAACATATTACCACTTCACTGTACCATCCCCAGAGTAATGCTAAGGTTAAGAGATTTCACAAAACTTTAGCTGATGTGTTAGCAAAACTAGCAGCAAGTGATAAGGAGAACTTGGATATATATTTGACCTAAGCCCTAGCAGCATTGTGATTCTCATTAAATGAGACTACCAATTTCCCCCCTTATTACATGATATTTGGCAGGGATGTGGTCCTACCCATTGACAATTTGTTGAAGCCTAGGAGAAAGTATATGGGAGATCACCATAAGATAATCCTAGAACAACAGCATAAGATATTCACACAGGCATGAAGGAGAATTAGGAGGGTGCAGAAAAGACAAAATGAGAGAATAAACAGGAATCAGAAGGACATTAATTTCCAGGTGGGTGACCCTGTAGGTACAGCTGAAAGAGAGAGGGTTAGCGGATCAAGATGGGATCCCCTTTATAGAATAGTAACAAACCATACCTATTGTTGCATAATTTGGGGACCTTTCAGTGAGAGTGAAGCAAGGAAGTCAACAACATAAACTGGTTGTTCCTAGATGATTGGGAATCCTGAATCAGTGGCCAAAGAAGGTCGTTGAGGAAACCACATTGAACTGAGGATTAGAAACCCAAAAGTGGATGAGGAGGATATAAGGTTTAACCCTTTGAGTTATGAGGGAAAGTGATTAGACCATGGCAATCTCAGAGAGAATTATTGAACCAAAATCTGCCCTGTAATGAGAGTGAGAGGAAGCAAGATTGAAGGAAGATGATGAAATATTTCAGCTCAACCTCAGGAGATGGAAGGCTGAGAAAGCATTTATACATAGTAGATGAATTACCTAATAAAGTTACAACTGATGCCATACCAGATAGATGAATCATGTTGGATAAATAAACTCCGGTGAGATATTCCCAAGATATGGTCCCTGAACAGCTGGTCTCCAACATGTGGGCCTGGAAGGGTCCCTAGGTTACAGCATTGATGGTTGGGGACTGGTCTAACTTCTCAGGTGTCACCCTAATCGATAACCATCAGATAGAGAGACTAAAGGAACATTTGAGGGAAGATGAACCCCTATTCTGCCCTATAGAAGATATGGACGGAGGAGACCACTGGGTGGGAGATGCTGATTTTGGCAGCAAAGGCCTCGGGCATGGTGGAAATAATGTGAATTTAAAAAAGACCAGTGTGGTAGACATAACTATATTGGAAGTGGTTAATAACACTAGACTGAAGCCTAGTGTGGGCCAAACCATAAAATGTTAGCTGAATTAAAGATGAAGGTAGCAAATGAAATAGCCAGAACACAGGTAACTAAACATTATTCAGGTGATCTGTGCCATGGCCCAGTGCTGACATGTGCATGGAAAGACAGTGGAAGGATATGAGCCTATATCTAAAAGGGAGTGGATTTGTTACAGACCAGATGGAAACAGGGCAATCGATAACCATAGTGGGAAGGCCTTGAATGTGATGGGGGAGACCATGTCAGAAGACAATATTTTGGCAGGAGGAAATTGGGGAATGTAGAGAGGACCAGCAGGTGTTAATTCAGGTAACTAAGGAAAGTATGTCCATCCTCACCGTTACTAGATTGGAGTTAGCAGAAAATAGAGGTAGTATAAATTGGTTAATCTCCCAAATGCAAGCCATTAGGGAAGAAGTAGCTAATGTAATGAATTACAGAGCTTGGAGGGGTTCTTACAGCAATATTTCCAGCTGTTATCAATAACAAGCAGGGTGTACCAGACCAGTCAATCATTGACTATTCTGCTAGAACATGTGAGGACACAATTAGACATGTTATCAATGGGACACTTGTCCCCGAGTAAGATAGCCCCGGGTTGATTGAAAGAAGTATTATTGGAAATACAGACCAAACTGCCCATCACCTTAGATTGCCTGTAGACCCTACTGAACAAGTATGGAAATATTATAAAGCTTTAGGGTGCGTCTCTTTGTTAGAAAATAATAAATTAATAGCACTGGTGTTGGTCCCACTGTTGGATAGAGATGGCACCTTTGAAATCTATCAGGTGATCAATCTCCCCATCTCATACCCCAAGGAAGATCAGAAGTTAGAAGCAGTCGCAAGGTATAAAATTGAAATGGAGTTTGTGGCCCTAAATTTGGCCAAAACAGAATTTATGTTACTTATGAACGAGGAGGCAATCAAATGCAAAACTGATGCACTAAGCACCCGTGTATCTGCAAGTCCAATTTACATAATGGCTAGCCACACCTTATGTGTGCTTGAGCTATTTAAGAAAAATAAATGAGGAATTAAGACTAATTGTCAAGTGGAAGTACTAGCTAGTGTAGTTTGCCTTCAGCAACCTGTATATCTGATGGAAGAGTTAGAATTATCTAGGGTGTGTGAGGGAAAACCAACAATAACCATGAAGGTGACCCCCTCCTTCATTTATGGATCCTCTATTTCTGTTTCCCCTTATTACCAAAAGGAAGAGAAATTCAAATTCATTCTTGGCATTGGTGGGTATCATCAGGAGTACGTGGACAGGATAGCAAGAGAATTCCCCAAGATCACCTTGAGAAAATTGCCCAAGCTGTTAAAGTTGATTGATAAAATCAGTTTTGATCAACTAAAAACTAAATTAATTCTAGTAGGGAAGGCAGGAACTAGCTGGGAAGGGAAGTTAGGTGACATGATAACTTGGCCAATAAATAGCCTTGGGAGTTCCATTAACTATAATGGTGTTGTTGCTAATTCGGTGGTGGTTGAAGAAATAAAAAGGACTGTTCCCCAGGTGAAGGAAATTGGCAGGCGGACATTTGAGCAGCAAGGGGATAC
>CAHIKZ030003391.1:1762500-1802219 GCA_903632075.3 Acanthosepion pharaonis | reverse complement strand
GAGGGAAGAGAGGGAAAGGTACAGATATTATTAGAGGGAAGAGAGGAAAGGGGAAAGATACAGATATTATTAGAGGGAAGAGAGGGAAAGATACAGATATTATTCGAGGGAAGAGAGGGAAAGATGTTATTCGAGGAAGAGAGGAAAGACATATTATTAGAGGGAAGAGAGGAAAGGTACAGATATTATTAGAGGGAAGAGAGGAAAGATACAGATGTTATTCGAGGGAAGAGAGGAAAAGTTACAGATATTATTAGAGGGAAGAGAGGAAAGGTACAGATATTATTAGAGGAAGAGAGGAAAGATACAGATGTTATTCGAGAAGAGAGGGAAAGTTACAGATATTATTAGAGTGAAGAGAGGGAAAGGTACAGATATTATTCGAGGGAAGAGAGGGAAAGGTACAGATATTATTAGAGGGAAGAGAGGGAAAGGTACAGATATTATTCGAGGGAAGAGAGGGAAAGATAGAGATATTTTTCGAGGGAAGAGAGGTAAAGATACAAAGGGAAAGATACAGATGTTATTCGAGGGAAGAGAGGGAAAGTTACAGATATTATTAGAGGGAAGAGACGGAAAGATACAGAAACTTCGAGAGGGAAGAATGAGAAAGAAACAGAAATTAATCAATCGAAGTGTGGGAAAGATACGGCGACTATTCGATGGAAGAGTGCGAAAGGGAAAGATACAGAAACCACTCGAGTGACAAGTGGAAAAGATAGAGAGAGAAAAAAAAACAACTATGGGACAGTGGGTAAGATACAGGAACTAAACGAGGGAAGATTGTGAAAGTTTCAGCGAAAATCTAAGAAAGAGTGCGTAAGATACAGACACTCACCGAGGGAAAGGTGGGAAAGTTACAGAAAATAAGAGAGAGAAGATACAGAAACTAAGTGAGGGAAGGGTGGGAATGTTTCAGAAATAAATCTTTGGAAGAGTGGGTAATATCCAGAAACTAACTGAGAGAAGAGTGAAAAAGATATAGAATCTAATCAAGGGCGATGCTAGAAACGTGCAGAAACAAATCGAGGGAAATATGGGAAAGATATATAAATTAAGCAAGGGATGAATGGGAAGGATACAGACTAATCGAGAGAAATGTGGGAAATGGCATGTAGTGCATATTGGGTATGGTTTGTTTTGTTTTACGGCATATCAACTGCAATAGGCTATTTAATGCCGACAATATTTTTTCCTGGTAATATTTTGTTTTGTCAGAAATCTATTTCTGGTAATATTGTTTTAAAAAATGTACTGTTGGTAATAGTTTTTTTTCAAAAATATATTGCTAATAATATTTAAAAAAAAATATATATATATATTGCTGGTAATAGTTTCTTTTTTCTTCAAAAATTTATTTCTCGTAATAATTTTTTACAAATTATTTCTAGTATTAAAACCTATTTTTACAATTTTATAATGCTTTTTACTTCAATTTCGGGGTTAAATATTTGCCCATAGCTGAGACCCTAAAAGGTGCTACCACCCCGGGTCAGGGTGGACCTGGGAACAGTAGCAATTCAGAGGTGCTTTCACGCTCCTCAAAACCTAATCCGAAGCCTTGCTGTTGGACGTAGTTTATCGTCTTACTCATGACGCGGATGTAGTTTATCGTCATACCCAGGACGGGGAAAGTTTTATTAATAAATCTACTGAAGAATGGGAAAGATACAGAAACTAATCGAGGGTAGAGTGTGAAAGTTTCAGAAGTAATTCTAGGGAATTGTGGGAAAAGACACAGAAAATATTCGAAGGAAGAGTGGAAAAGATACAGAAACCAACGGAGTGAAGAGTTGGCAAAATACAGAAACTAGTCGAAGGAAGTGTGGGAAAGATACATATACTAACCGAGGGATGATGGGAAAAGATACAGAGACTAATTTAGGGAAGAACGGGAAAGATAGAGGGACTAATTGAGATTAGAGTAGGAAAGATACAGGAACAAATTAAAAATGGATGTATCACTAGGGATACATAAAATACGAAAGCGAAGAAATAGAAAACAAAATACTAATCGTAATTTGAATATAGCGACATAAGCATAAGAAACCATAGATATTGTAAAAGAAGATAGAATTATGTAGATTTATACTTGTATGTATTTAGGATAGGTATTAGATGTTCATTTAGGGAGACGTCATCTGAACTGCAGTTGGATGCTCTTTATCGGTGTGTGTTATAGATAGGCAATCGAATCCCTTCACCGTCTGCCTTAGCCTTCTCTTATGCTTGTGAATCCCTCTTTTATTTTTATAAGTCTAGGTTTCGTCTTGTTATTGTTCGTTCACTTTCTTTCAGCTTTGGACTCACGTCTCGATTTTAATTCATATCGTCTCTAGAAAAATATACAGAAATTTGCGTGAAAAGGAGCAAGAAATTGTCACCCCCATTCGCAAACGTTTTTATACATTAATATACTTATAAACGTTTGCACTTGTTCTTCTTTTACGTGCTGTGTTCCTTCAGAACCTGCGCAATCATAGGTCTCATCCCTGCTTATAATTTGTAGACTCTAGGGATATTATTATTATTTTCTTTCATTTCTGGAGTTTACACATTTCTTTCCGGGTCCCGCCCAAGGACCTAAGGTTAGAAATGGCGTCATGACACTTTCCACTGACAAGAAAAAAAAAATTAAATTACATAGATAAAGCCCTTCGTAAGGTGTGGGCTGTACTTGTCAGAACAATTTTTTGTATCTCCTTGAGGCATGGACTTCCAGGAATCCCTTCAATTAGTCTACTGCAATCTTTTCCAACCAATCCTAGGGCTCCAACTACAACAGGGATTGTTGATGTTCCCATATGCCACATTTTCGAGATTTCTATTTCAAGGTCCTTGTACTTTGACAACTTTTTGAATATCTTCATTATTATTATTATTATTATTATTATTATAAATAACTAAAAATAAAATATTAAATATTAATAATAATAATTCAAATCATAAATACAATAAAATAAAACAATAACATAAAAACGTTATACAAAAGAAATTAGGAAAAAATTAAAAATAATAAAATTACTACCAGTATTCAACAACAAAATGTTACTGTCGGAAATACGGACATCGCGCCAAAAGATGTTAAATTCAATCTCTTCAACACGAACATTGGTATCGACAACACGTGTCCAACTTCTCTCTGTGATATGGCTTGTAATACTACGGAGTGAATTCTCCTTTTTATCACATGTACTATAAAACAATTTTAACCAAAATATATACATCACTACACGCAAAAATATTTAATAAATTGTATGAACGTAACATAAAATTTACCATGTTTTCCTGTTTTATCTGCGTGTTTTATTTCCTGTCAAGTATGCTTTTATCTCCGTGAACACGAGGTTAACTTCAGCTGCTATATGAATGAATCCACCACAACACTATTGTGACCGCCGACGTGCAAAAGAAAAACAACCTATTTACCCACATCATTTGTTTATCAACGACGTGTACAAATAAAATACGAGTTTCGATAAGAACTTGTTTCTTACTATCCTTCTCAATATATGTTTGTCATCCATTTATATAAGATTTTTAGGTGAGTTAGTTTCCATCTGCCCTTCCATGGCCCGCAAGCGTAAAATTCTCTAAATCTTCTTTCCTCATTATGTGTCCCCATTATGTTTTATGTGATAGGTGCTGACACCAAAAATTAGATTCATAGCTTTTACCAATTTCTGAGCATTTAGTTTTAAAGATTGCCTGAAAAGTGTACAGGAATATCTAATTTCTGCAGGCTTTTGCTTACAAACTGACTTGATTCTTTCAAGAATAAATCCAAGTTGATATTTCTTGTATTAGATACATTGAATAGAAAATATATTCAAACCAGAATTCTAGTTAAGTATCACCATAAGCAAAATATGCATTTTTTTTACTGTATTTAATAAATAAAAACTATGTAAAAAATTATAAAAGATTACAAAAAAGGCTACACAATGAATAAGGTTTGTTAGATCATTTGTTACATTATTTGATTGGTCAGAATAAATAAAATTAAAAATAGATAAAAGTGTCTAATACTGTTACAAGATAAAAAGTTTTAAATTTGCATTGTTTGTTGAAAATCACCCTAAAACTACTACGCTATATAATATCATATAATACCTAAATTGTTCAATATAATTTCCCTTTGAAGTAAATGAAGGTCTTATCTGATGATATAATGATTTACTAACAATGTGCTTGTACCATGCATCTTGTCCATCTACAATTTGTAAAGCTTCAGTAAATTATAAATTTTGTCAAGCTATGCTATAAGGCTTTCACTGATCACCGGAATAAAATTCCAACGCAATGATTTTGAACATAAACTTAATTTAAAATTTTTTCCTCAAAAAACGGTAACAATTTGGAAAACATTATTTCTTAACATTATTTTGCATGTCAAAGTCCAACTTTCAAACTTAGTGCGATACCACGGTTCCAAAATTGACCTGTCCTAATCTGGATTTGTCTTATGCTTTTATCGGATTTATTTTTTCAAAAAAAAAAAAAAAAAAAAACCAAAAAAGAAAGTGTCATTTTTGTTACTTTGATTTTTCATAGTTCATTATTTTGTTCTATTTTTATTAACTTTTAACTTCAGTTTGAATATTTTGTTTCATTCATTTTTTTTTTTTTATTTCACGTTTTGAAATTTTCATTTTTACTTAATTGTTAACTTTCCAGTGTTTTTACTTTTTCATTTGCTTAATTTCTGTCTCTTAGCGATCATTTTACCTGGAATATTTCAAAGTAATTTCGAAAAAAACAAAAACAACAACAAAAAACAAACAAAAACAAAAAACAAAAAAAACCCAAAACAAACACATATTATGTTATGCTATTGTCGGACACATGAATAAAAATACGAAACTAAATCTCGCATAAGTAACATTATTGTTTATTAAACTCCGGCTTCGTCAATTATTGTCGGCGAGTGGGTGTGTGGCCTTGGGTTTTTTCCGAGCGTGTATTCTAAATTCTCTTGTAAATGTAAGGAACTGTTTTTTTTTTTCACTTTCCTCTCGTGCGTGTGCTTATTTATTTGATCCACGTGTTCCTATCCTAGGTGCAGCTGCATTGACTACCTGTTTACATGTCGGGTGCAGCCACTGACATCTAACGAAGGCGTGGATCTGCACCTGGTGACCTTTCAGGTCAAATCGCTGATGCACACAATTTCTCTGATGGGCTTTGAAAGTAAAGTTTATTTTGGCATCATCTGAGGAGATTTAGGTAACAGCAATTTAAATCTTGGTTTATATATTTATTACATTGTTTAATTTTAACATAGAATTATATATTCGCTTGGCCAGAAATCCTGACTCGCTTAGGAATCGGAAAGAAAACAACAAAATTTTATGGAGCAACACCAACATTTGTTGTTTAAAATAAAGTTCATCATTCTCGACGATCTACTGCAAGCGATCAGCCAGCATCCGAATATGTTCCAGATACCAGTCCGCTGGCTTTGAATGAAAAAACTGTAAACAAGCCTACTTTACTTCATCAAAATTGTTGAATCACTGATCGCGAAGGAAAATGGCATTGAGCGGAATAGGCCATAGCCACTCGGAGTAGCATCGGGACTGAATGGTGGATGTGGAAGAATCTTCATCCATCTGTTTGAACTTCTTATTCAACGTGGTAGTATGTGGCCTTGCATTGTATTGCTGAAACAAAACTCGAGCTTGATGGGCCATAGCAGGATACTCTTTTAGTTTGTCGTACACGCAGTCTTGCTGCTGGTACTACAGTTTAGCGTTAATGAAGCTAGCGTGTGGAACAAACTCGAAATGCAGTACTCCTTGGAAATTCCATCAGACGGAGATCAAAATTTACTGTTCTCTTTTCACTTCCTAAGTGAGTCAGGATTTTCTGGCTAACCTAATATTTTGAAGAAAATTGTGCCAGATAGACTTGTATTCAACTTCTTATTGCTCCATTGTAATTACTGAAGATAAAATTCCCCAAACAATATATTTTCCAAGGTAGATTATAAAGCAATAATTAATACCTTGCTCTTTCGAACAGTGTAAAATAAAATTTGCGATATCATCAAATTAAAAATACATTCTTCTAGTAAGTAGCGCCTAAATTGAATTTTTAGAACTCTTTGTAGGATGAAAATTAAATTATATTTATGGTTCAGTCTCGTAACATTTATCCAGACTAATCATTTTGATTGAAGAATATATTTTTCTTCACCTAGTTAGGTTTGGTATACCAGACAAAGAAAAGAGTAAACAATTACTAAAAAAAAGTTTCTTTCTATATGACGATGTAACTTTAATATCGCATTTCATTTTTGTTTTACACTTGGTTACTACTTGACTGTTTTAATGGCCGTATTCGCGTAGTTCTAATCCTTGCACCGCATTCGTTTACAGCCGCCAAACCCTCATCTCCTAAACGCACCCATATCTCATTTTGTTCACTGTTTATTACTATCCTCATTCGTGCAATTGAATATTAATGCTGTATTTTCATTTCAATGAAGTAGCCATGTATTTTAAAGCGAAGATAAACAACTATGAATAAATCAAGAACGGAAACAGGGAGAGTCGAACCACGTAGTCTGTGGCCAATGTATTGTTTTTTTTTTTCTATTGTAACTTCTACAAGGTAAAGTTTTCAACTCCGGCAGAACTTACTTTCTTTGTCATGATCATTATCCGATGAACAAGATTTTTGATGACAGTAACTTTAACAATGTTATAATCTCTAGTAAACTTTCTTTTATATGTGTACTGGTATCTGAAAATTAATTTTGAGACTTTTCTCCGTTTTTCTTTCTTTGATTAAGGTTCTTTCTTTATCTCTCTGTTCCTTCGTTCTACTGTTACTTTTCTCCGTTGCTCTTTTTTGATTTTGTTATGATCTCTACTTGTATTATCCTCATTTCTTTCTTTCTTTTTTGCGTTCTTTCATTCTTTCCTTCCTCCTCTATTTTTTCCTTGCCCTTTTCTTCACCATACATTCTGTGCTTTTTTTTGTTTACTTTTATTATTTCTTTATTATATTCCTTTTTTCTTTTATACTTTTGTCTACGTGAGATTCAGTCTGGTGACTAATGTTTTTTTGGAAGAAAACTGACTGAGCTTTGTTGACATTTATTTTCTTAATGCAATATAGAAACACCGAATAAGAAAAACATTGACTATGTCGTTTAAAAGACAATAGCATAGAATAGATTGCGTATATAATCACACTTTGAACGTCATAACAAAACAATCATTAAAATGAACCCAAACCAATCGCTATATGAGCAAGCCGTGTGAGAAAGAACAAATAAATTTGAAGTATGTTCATTGAGCCTCGCAATGAAAATATTTGATTTGGTTTGGTTTGGTTTGTTTTACGGCATATCAATTTCAATGGATTATTTAATGCCAACAAGATTTTTATTGATAGTAATATTTTTTTTCAAAAATGTACTGTTGGTAATATTTTTTTCAAAAAAGTATTGCTGGTAATATTTTTTTCCCCAAAAATGTATTGCTGATAATAATTTTTTTTCCAAAAAGTATTACTAGTATTTTTTTTTCCAAAAAGCATCGCTGGTAATATTTTTTTAAAAAATGTATTACTGGTAATGTTTTTCTTTTTAAAAATATACTGCAGGTAATAATGTATTGTAGGGAATAATGTTTTCTTCAAAAATGTAATAATTTTTCTAAAAAAGTATTGCTGGTATTAAAATCTATTTTTATACTTTCATAGTGTTTTGACCCCATTTGGGGAGTTAAGTATTTGCCCAGAGCTGGGGCCCTGACAGGTGCTACCACCCCGGGTCAGGATGGACCTGGGAACATCAGCAATTAAGAGGTGGTTCCACGCTTCTCAAAAGTTCCTGATCAAAGGCCTTGCTGTCTGATGTAGTTTGTCGTCTTACCCAGGACGCGAAAATATTTGAAAGAGCCCATTTTTCATTATACGTTAGAAAAGCAAGCCTCTATATCACTGGTTCCACTTGAGCATACCAATTTCAATGAAGCATCCTCTACTAGTAAAGAGTGATTAAAGGGAATCAAAGATAGAATTGATTGAATTGATAGAAGACTTCCTGATATGAAGGTGAAAATACTTACTTAGTCTGTTTCTTATTTTTATTAGCATCAAGTAATTACATATGAGCCTGGATAAGCTTAACAATTTTTCAATGTTGAACCTTTTTTTTTATGCTTGAAATATTATCGTAAAAATTGATAGACATTTCAGTTATTAATGTTTAATAATGTTGCGTTAAAAATGAGCCTCGCTACAGAAATAAAATATGCTCCATTTTTAGACTAATCTGTGCCTTGTCAAGTTTAATAAAAACAAACAAAACATACATATCGTAACGAGTATAAACTGAAATATAAGTACAAAAAGAATTGACAAGAGAAAGAACAACCAAAAGCCTATTTTCCATAAATTTAAGAAAGGTTTCCTAAAAGTTAAAAGTAAGTGTTCGGCAGCCATGTTTATCAAACTTAAAAGTCACTAGTTAAGAGTAAAATGCTTTCAAGGCTTTTCAACTAATTAATTAAATTATTCTTCATACATCTTTTATACAATCTACTAATGAATTTTGGCATTTGAATTCATGACAATGTTTTGAAGTTAATGTAATAATTTATATCTACGTTGATGTAAATATAATATGACAATATCAGTAAGATTAAGCATAAAGCACACTCTTATATACACAGAGTATTAGACATGAATGCAAGTGTACATATTTCTTTATCGTTGATAAGGATATAAACAGCACTTCAACCAAAATGGGCTGAGACCCAACAACATACGAACTTGTGTCATTATTTTGTACTATAAAAAAAGAATATTATTGCAAAAAAGTCACCTTCTGTCCGAAAAGTTCTTTTTGTGGATTATAAAAAAAAGAGGCGTGTAATTAAGTCAGTTTGGCTGTCGCCCTGTTTAAAGAAAAAAAAAGAAGGAAAAAAAAATGTTTGGTATTGCGTGCAAAAGCTGGCGATTCCAGCGCCGAACACCATTAGGAATCTCCTGCAAGGACGAGACCTTTCTTTTGGTCAGCAGATTATTTTCAGAAAAAAATGTTCTGAAAAACGTTTGACACGAAGTATTATTATATATTTTAGCAATATTTATATTCCAAAGAAAACACGAACGCACACACACACAGAAGTAGAGACACACACAGAGAAGTAGAGACACACACACACATATATATATATTCATATTTAGGGATATAAAGATGTGATTGGCCTTTTATTGGTCAGTTCTAAAAAATAAAAAAAAGAAAGAGAAAAAGAAAGAGAAAAAGAAAGAGAAAAAGTATAACGAAAAATATCAGAGAATCAAATAAAAACGAAAGAAATAAAAACGAAAGAAAAAAAATCTCACCTTTTTTTTGTAATGCCTGAAGTCGTACACAATATTTATTAACTTTTTAAAAAATCCATGCACACGTTTGCAGGATATTCTTTTTGCCTTCGATGATAGTTGATCCTTGACTATTCTGAGGTTGGCGCAAAGCATTATTCAGGGCTGCTGTCTCAGATGCAGCCATATTTTTTTCGATATGCTCGGAACGCTGAAGTTGAAGATGAAATATCTTCAAAGGAGAGAAGAGAAAAGCGACTGCAAATTGATTAGCAGTTTTTACTAAACACACACACACACACACACACACACACACACACACACACACACACACACACACACACACACACAAAAAAACACACAATAGATCAGAAAGAAAGTTGTTTAATCGAGTCATCTAGTTTCTTTCATAAACACATTTTTCTCATCTATGTATACAGCTGTAAATACGTAGCTATTTACATATATTAATATACGTGGGGCGATGTTTTATGACTCGCGAAGAAATGATTCCCACATCACCACCCCCACCTACCAACAGAAAGAATTCTGGTATTTGGTCAAATCTTTGAAAGTCATTCATGCTGAGAGCTTTTCAGCGGGTCTTCGTATTGTTATACTTTTATAAGTATTTTTACACACATATGTATGAATACATAAGCACATGCGCTTTGGCGTAGTGTAATGGTTAGCAAGCTTGTCTCGCTAGATCCGATTAAGTAGTGAGTTCGATCCTCACTGTGTGCTCCATACTTTCAACTCTGTATCACATCTAAGGCGCACTTAGAAAACAGCCATAAGCGCACATACACTCATGTATGTATGTATGTAAATAAAATGGGTGCGTGGCCGTGTGTTTAGAACTTTCGGTTTCTGGCCAGGAGACCGCGGTACGAATCTCACCACGATTAGTTTGTCAGGAGACTTCTAGATGCTATCGGTCTGGAGGGCGCTGATAGACCTCCACCTGTGATTTAAACTTCAGCTATGCTGAGCAGACCTTAGTAAAAGTTTCTGGTATAGAGCGCGCGATCAACAGTCTGAACAAGGCCAGCACACCCAAAACCTCGGTCACGATGACTTGTGCACAGCTATCGATGGCCCTACACCCAAGTGTTCCGTCTACCCAATTTCACTCACAAGGCTTGGGTGAGCCCGTGGTATGTTTTTTAGGCACTTTTCAAAAAGTGCCGCACGCTGGGATTGCCTCCTCCAGGCCGATAACATCTGGAAGTCTCCCTATATATATGTGTATATATATATATATGCATGCATATATATATATATATATATATATATATATATATATAGTATGCATACAATACAAACTCAGACACACACACACGTATATATATCTGAGTTTGTATGTGTGTATGCATGCATATATATATATATATATATATATATATATATATATATGTATGTCTTAATGTGTGTGTATGCATGCATATATATATATGCATGCATGTATATATATATATATATGTATATATATATATATATATATATATATATATATATATATATATGCATGCATACACGCATACAAACTCAGACACACACACACACATATATATAAGTCTGAGTTTGTATGCGTGTATGCATGTATATATATTTATATATATACACACACACACATATATATATCATAAAGTAAGTATACAAATAATTAATTAGTAATGTTAATGTGATTAATGGCGAAATGACTTCGCTAACAAGACTTAATGAGATATTTACTTGGATAATGCGATCCTTAGAGTTGAATTGTTGTTAGATGGAATTGATGATTGTCCTGGGCTTAGTACTTTCGACAATTTCAAATTGTCATCTTCAGGACGTAATATTTCTATCTACATCATATATATATATATATATATATATATATATATATATATATATATATATATATATATGTGTGTGTGTGTGTGTGTGTGTGTGTGTGTGTGTGTGTGTGTGTGTGTGTGTGAAATTGAAAAGTTTATTTATTGGTATGTTTATTTGCTAGCAATATGAAGTAAAAAAGCAATCCCAAATAGCTTGAACTGTAAAAGGCTTGTTGTTCAACATTGCAGAATAAGTAATGACTTATTTGCAAAGAAATTTAGTTTTATAAATTTCTGTATTAAATAATCTGTATTAAATCGTTTTCTCCTACTGGAGCCCAGTGTATAATTGTGCATCTGTAAAATTGCGGATGCTCAAAAACAAACGTCTATTTATGGCATTTATAAACAATTTATTAAAAGAAAACTCGTTTTTTCGGGAAGCACTTCCTTTAACAATCGAATAAATACCTGGAATCATCGACTTAATTTCCAACACAAGTAAAACAGAAAAAAAAAAAAAAAACAAAACAAAAAAACTCAATATTAACAGTAATAATACTGAAATAAAATAATGTTTTCATTCTTAAAGTTCATTGTATGCGCAGTTATTGAGCTCACTTAGCGGATTTCATCTATATATAAAATTCTGTGATTTCCGTTATTTTGTCCGTCTGTAGGTCACACATTTTAAAATAGCCATACATTAACCAACTGAAACCAAATTTTGGGGAGAATAGTAAATAGTAAATCTGGCATTTCGTTGGCCTCGAAAAGAACCTTCAATCTGTGGGTCAGGAAATGGCTTGTAAACTTGTAATGCCTCCAAAACGAAACTGCTCTCATTTACCCATTATAGAGAAATCTCCCCGCCTCCTATCAGCATGTTTGGTGCTTAAATCACGAGAGTGTTTTTCTGTGTCTTCTTGACCTCACGTTTTCCACTAACCTGAGGTGAAACAACTTCATTGAACCAATAGCTACATCTACCGTAAGGAAAGTTGGTTCTCTGTGTCACGTCAGAAGGTTTTTCTGGTCTGAGTCCATTCTTTAAGTCTCCATATCTACCATTCGTCCTTGCATTGAATACTGTTGCCATATATGGTCTGGTGACAAAATCCAAAGACGGATACGCAATGTGATAGGTCCTGACCTAGCATCTCGACTCCAGTCACTTTCTCACAGATGTGATGTGGCTTCCCTCTGTCTTTTCTACAAATATTTTCATGGCAACTGCTCTGACGATCTATTTTCAGTGGTGCCTCAATGCATGCATTTAAGCGTGCTACTAGGTTGGCATATCGGTCCCACCCTTTTATTGTCGAAACAGTTAAATGTAACCGCCTCTTCTACTCCAACAGCTACCTTTCTGGCACTTCCCGACAGTGGAACTCCCTTCCCCTTATTTGCTTCTCTGATAACTATAATCTTTAAAAGTTTAACTGTAATGTCAATCGACATCTTCTGATACCTTGATCTTGATCCCCGTCCTTCTCTTTATGCTTTCCTCAAACACCTCTCTTGACTTTTACTTTCAATCTCTGTGGGCCCTTGCGTGCTAGTGACACTCCTGCCCTTCTTCGGGTGAAATGTATAAAAAAAGTGCAAACAGGGAAGTGGGTGCAAAGTACAGTTGGTTTTACTAGGGTGCGTAGCTTTGTACAATAAATTCTAGGAAAAATTGAAAGTTTTATTATTTAATATACAAAATACACCTACTATTTTAAAAAACAAAAAAATAATATATATTATATAATTATTACAAATTATTATATTATTTGTTATAAAATAACAAATACTTATTTAATAAAAATGTAATATTGTTGTTTGCATATGTTTTCGTTAAGCTTTTATATATAGAAGTATCAAATTTCCAGTTCACCCTGCGTTTGCGAGAACTATAAGCAAATCATAAAGCCAAACGCTTCAAAATGTTGGAATTTGGCTGCAGAAAGAAATATTTACTTATGACCAGTTGTATGCTGCATGCTCAAGAGTAAGAACTTCTAAGAATTTTTTCTTCGCTGTGAAAAAGGAAAAGGAAAAAAAGAAATTTTCTTAAAAGATATTGTTTGCCATGAAGTCCTATAAAATTAAATCAAATTATAAGAAATTATTAAACCGCGAAATAGGGTTTTTGTTGAAGTATTTTTCCAAACGAATCAGCTTATTCAAATTTCATCGATTGATTTGCGAAATTGAAGGAAATATAGCGTTTGTAAATCTCGACAAAAATGTTAGCGATAAGTTCGACAATGCTAAGTACTGTGATGATTTCAACACGCGTTAGTGTGTTACAAAAAATTCTAATTAATATAAACACTTTAACGCCAAAACTTGGATGATTTATAACTAATATTTCATTTTTCATGAAATTATTCAGGTGAAATTTAATTACAAATATTAGGAAATTTTTCTTAATGATAAAATTTAACTCTCTCTCTTCTTACTTTTCTCTCTTTCTCGCTCTATATGTTTATTATAAGATGCGAGAGAGTGAAATTTTGAGAATATGCTATAACGAGAGTGGCTTTGTAAGTTATGCCTTCTATTTTATTGGCGAACAACGTCAGAAGTAGGCATTGATAGAATGGTAATAGGGGCTGGATTTTCTTACAAATAATCCATCATTTATGCTTTGTAACTAAGCAGTAGTCTGGCAAAATGACATATGACATGAAAATACATACGAAACAGAGATGCAACATTCCGGAAAAATGAATTCACTGAAACGCATCAAATCTCGCTGAACGTTTATGGAGATCAAACAGTGTATGTAAGTACAGTTAGGGGGGGAGGCCCTGCACAGTGAATAACATACCAAATGAAGAGCGCCTTGTAAATGCAGATACAATGGCGTTTACTTTATATTTGGTACTTGAAAACATGCCCTATATCACGGTGTCATTGAAAAACCCCGTATCTATTGTGTGCATAAAGTGTGGTGTTTCTTAGGTGTTGTAACGCGAAGAGATCATTTAGCAGGGTAGCAAAACGGTTATTAGCGCGAAAAGAGAATTCGACGAGCCGAATTCAAATTCCGGACGAATGTTTCGTACATTTGGCGACGATGCTTTTGGGAAAGGCATGCATTCATTTTTTTTTTCTCCAACTATGTCTAAAATAGCAGCGTCGAGTGAGCTGTCTTGCCTTGGGGTGACCAATTTAGGAGAAGGAAATCTCTGAAATAGAAATCAGCTAGAAGACTGACAGTTTCCATCAGGCTTTCCTGCTCCAGAGTCCCCCGCCAACACTACTGCTACGGTTGCAGGCCATGTAATGTCCCTAATGGGTTACGGAACTCTTGAATGTTTAATAATTCAGGGGTTTTCAAACTGTGGTCCGCGGACCACAGGGGGTCCGCAAGGAGAAGATAGGGGGTCCGTGGACAGCAAAGACTTTTTATGGGTGACGTGCAACTTATAAGCGCTTATAAGTAACTTATAGGCCGATCATGAAATAAATTGATCCAATAAACTCTTTCATAGATTTGATATACTAATATAATTTGTATCTTATATTGATAAAGATAATGGATTCTATTCATGCAGAGGAGGTACCAAAGGATTTGAATTTTGGATGAGGGGGTTCCTAAGGTAAAACCTGAAATATAAAGGGGTCCGCAAGTCAAAAAGTTTGAAAAACCCTAGATTCTAGCCATTACTTCTGTAGTAAATTCGGTTTACATTCAGTACCTCATCACCACTTGTGGCTTTGTGCACGTTAAGCTATTTTTAGTAAATATCTATAAAACAAGCCAACGACAAAACGTCGATTGTATGTTATTTATTTTCTGTTGATGTTTGTGTCAATGTTGAATATAAATTCAGAAAATCAGTTGTGCGATTTATATTCCCTACATTCTTGGAAAGTGATTCATTTGAAAGAAACGGAGGAGATTTATATAGCTTTCAGGCAAATGTTATTGAAAATACGCCGCTTTCCTCTGTCTTTTCTACATATATTTTCATGGCAACTGCTCTGGCGAGCTTCTTTCCCTGGTTCCAACAGTAAAAGGGTGGGACGTAGATTGCCATCTACGTCCCATTCTTTTACTGTTGAAATAGTTAAATGTAACAGCCACTTCTATTCAAATACTTTTTTTTCTCGCACTTCCTACCTGTGAAACTCCCTTCCGTTTACTTTCTTCCCTGAAAATTACAATTTAAAAAATTTAAATGCAACTTCAATAACCATTTTTTTGAATCCCATTCATCTTTCATCTTTTCCTCCAGTCTTTTCTCTCACTTTCATTCCATGTAGCCCTCTGCGTACTGGTGGCATTCCTGCCTTGCTTGTGGTGAAATGATTAAAAAAAAATAATAATGAAAATACCAACGAATAGAATGTAACTACGAGTTGTGCTGAAAATTTCTCGGTTCTATCCATTAACCAAAATGAGTACTAGTTTCTGGAAGTGGGTCGGGCCAATAACCTTTTGGTACTTACCTTGTATATACTCATGCAAACAGGTACACAAACATATACGAAAAGGCGAACAGTTCGTGATATCCCAAGAGGATTGCGAATATGAGCGTGTGACTGAGTGGTGAGGACGTTATCGTTTTGAGACTCACATTTCCCGTACGATCATAAAAGTTAAGCAACGTCGAACCTGGTCAGTACCTAGATGGGTAATCGCTTGGGAATACCAGGTGCTGTAAGCTTGGATGTGCAGGTGATCTAATGGATAATGGCTCGGAATTGTTGATCGGAGAGCCGAGTTTCGATTCCAGTTGGGTTCGTTATATTCACTTGAGACTCACTCATCGATTAGTCGGGGGTTGGCTTCCAGATAATATCCATACCACAGGTTGATCAAAACTTTGTGAGTGAAATTTGGTAGACGAAACTGTTCGGAAGCAGTTGATAGCACGAATTCATTAGTCGTCGTGACTGAGCACACTAGACTTGTATAACTACTGATCATGCAAAGTTGTGAGCGCTCTCTCAGGAACTGTAACTAGCACCCACACATTAATCTTGCAGTATAAATCAGAGAGTGTCTCTCTGGGCGTCGTAGAAACGAAAATCTGCAGCATGGATAAGATAGCCAACATAAATGGGCGTAAACGGAAAGCGAGTTGCTTATTATTATTATTATTTTTATTTTCTTTGATTTCTGGCGTTTACACATTTCTTTCCGGGTCCCGCCCAGGGACCTAAGGTTAGAAATGGCATCATGACACTTTCCACTGACAAAAAAAAAATTACATAGATAAAGCCCTTCGTAAGGTGTGGGCTGTACTTGTCAGAACAATTTTTTGTATCTCCTTGAGGCATGAACTTCCAGGAATCCCTTCAATTAGTCTACTGCAATCTTTTCCAACAAGTCCTAGGGCTCCAACTACAACAGGGATTGTTGATGTTCCCATATGCCACATTTTCGAGATTTCTATTTCAAGGTCCTTGTATTTTGACAGTTTTTTGAATATCTTCAAGGATACATTGCAGTCAGCAGGGACTGCCATATCAATAAGGAGGCACCGTTTTTGTTTGTGGTCTTTAATAACAATATCTGGCCGGTTGGCCTTGATTGTTCTGTCAGTGTGTATTGTGTAATCCCATAGAATTGTAACAGGTCCTATCTCCGTAACCGGGTCTGGGTGGTGTTCATACCAGTTTCTTTCAGTTTCCTTCCCGTAGAAGTTGCAGAATTATTATTATTATTATTATTATTATTATTATTATTATTAATTTGAAAAGCGTAAAAGTTCCCAAAGAGAAGGGTGATTATTTTTGTGCTTAGTAATCTTAACTTTTTCATTGGGTAATTATTTCTGTCGTGAATATTATGCTACCCGGGTAGGACCTCAAGTTACCCATCCTCCAGTCTACTCCTCTCTTCATCCAGCAAGATTTCAGTCATGAAAATATATGTAATATACATAAATGCATAGATATAGAGATAAATAGATGGAAAGCCGACAATACGAACGATTAGGATGTGGATAGATTATATCTTTTCTGTTTATTTAGATGCATGTGCAGATAGAAAATGGTAGATGTTATCGATTTTGGAACGTTCATACGAATTGGTACATACAAAAAAAATGATAAAGAAGTAATTGGAAAAATATGGTCAACAATTTTTTTTGTAGAATATAGCGTATGAATATTTCCAATTACACGAAACGGAAAATGTTGAATCTCTACGTCTCTTCATACGAAAAAAAAAATCATTTTGAAAAAGTAAAACCGAATAAAACGTTTAACTTATTGATATCAGAAGGAATCTAAGTCAAATATATGAGAATGTAGCGGTAAATGACAGATTATGAAGAAAGAAAATAAGGATTCTTAAAATATTTCATTCTTTTTCCAGATCATCTATCCTAAGATAAGATATATATATATATATATATATATATATATATATATATATATATATATATATATATATATATATATATAGATAGATAATATTAGTGGTAAATATACACATACATATGCAATCATATATTTAAAATATATAAATATATATACATTAGTATTCTTTCGTTTTTTATTATTATTCCATTTAGATTCCTAATATATATATATATATATATATATATATATATATATATATATATAATTCCAAGAGGATAGAATCCAGGTAGAAATCAATGTTCAGTGTCCAGGACAGAGTAAGGATATAATAAAAAGGCTTAAACACTAATATTCCATGGTCATAATTTATTCCATTGGAATCGTAAATACGATCCAATTCATCAGACCTACAAATTCAAAAAGAAAACAGAAAAAAAACAGCTCTGGGAATATATATATATTCTTAAAATATTTCATTCTTATCCAGATCATCTAACCTAGGCTATATATATATATATATATATATATAGCTTCGGTTAGATGATCTGGAAAAGAATGAAATATTTTAAGAATCATTATTTTCTTTATATTATAAATATATATATATATATCTGTTGAATTGTGCAGTACATACATATATCATAAAGAAGTAATTATACTAAGAATTAATTATCAATGCTAATGTGATTAATGGCGAAATCACTTAGTTAACAAGAGTTAAAGAGACATTAACTTGTTATCATTTAAACAAGAACTTGCGATGCCGCAACGCTAGCGTTCTTGTTTAAATGATTCAAGTGAGAATCTTGTTTGAATCTAGTGATGTGATAAATCCTCGAATTTTTGTTGTTGTTTGTGTTTTCCAGTTAAAGTGACATAGACTGAAGTATAGTTAAATTAATAGAGCAAATTGTCTTAGCAGTTTTTTTCACGGAATTTAAGATCTTGAATATACTGCGGATCTGATTTTCGTAAAAATATTAGATAGTGCAGTATATATATTATATCATAAAGAAGTAATTATACAAAGAATTAATTATCAATGTCAATGTTATTAATGGCGAAATCACTTCGCTAATAAGAGTTAATGAGACATTAATTTATTATCATTTAAACAAGAACTCTAGCGTTGCAGCATCGCACATTCCAAAATAATATAACTGTCAATAAATTTCATATTTTTAAAAACATCTTTCGGTCTACACTACATTTATTTTCTCTTGGTGTTTACCTGTAGATAGAAATATTACGCCCTGAAGATGACAATTTGAAATTGTCGAAAGTACTAAGCCCAGGACAATCATCAATTCCATCTAACAACAATTCAACTCTAAGGATGTCATTATCCAAGAAATTGATAGTAAGTAAATATCTCATTAAGTATTGTTAGCGAAGTGATTTCGCCATTAATCACATTAACATTACTAATTAATTATTTGTATAATTACTTTATGATATATATATATATATATATATATATATATATATATATATATATATATATATGTATGTATGTATGTATGCATGTATGTGTATTAGGATATTACACCGAAAACATGTCGAAATCGCTACACAATTGCAATCGTGTCTCATGATTTGTTTGCCAAACAAATGTTTAGTTAAATCTTTTGTTTATCTTTGTATTAGCCCTACAGTAGAGAATGTGACGGTTGAAAAGTTTTATATTGGTAGTATTAAGAATTATTTCAAGACTAGGTGGTATCAATGTGTTGTCCTTTACTAGTAATACATAGAAATAATACATCACTTTCTAAATATTTTTGGAGTTTAAAAGATGATAATAAAACTCCTAAGGTGAAATGGGAAATTTAAAAAATGGCAAAGATATGAAGATTCTTGTATGAACCCTGTTTTCTGTGTTTACATGAAAAATTGAAAAGTATCAGCTTCTTTGATAAGAATGCTTTATTAAACCAAAGATCCGAGTTAATGGTAAATTATAAACACAATCTACCTTTTACCTTACAATTCAGTTAGACTTGGAATTTGACAATGTTTTTTCTTAGATTTTAGTTGAACTGTGTTGCACCGTATATGGCTTATCTTTGTAAGATTAATTTGGATTTAATATAATTTTGTATTAATCTCCTGGTAGTATTAGTAACGTCTTGTACGGATGTATTGGTATTTGGTTGGTATTTTTGACATTTTGCATTGATTGGCTATTGTTATTGTATTTGCATTTTAAACGTGGAGCAAACGTCTTTTGAGGATCAATCACGATCGGGTCGAGTCTCAAGAAAGTTAAAATGATGGAAATTGTGAAAAAGTTCGCCACACAATGAAGACAGGCTACGGGTGATATATCTGTGGTGACCGGCTCTGATGGAGTTTGCACTAGTAAACATCAATAAAAGATTTTAAAATGAGATTTTCCGTGAAATTCTTGCCTCATTTACTCACAGAGAATAAAGAAAATCAATTGTTTGAATGAGAGGCGCAAATGTGGCATTTTTTCTTTTTGAGGTTTGAATCGGGGATCATTGATTGATTAATACGTTTTTTTATAGCTTATCAATCCACTGCAGGTTATTTAAAGCCAGAAAAATTTAGATTGTAAGAATTTTTTTTATAGATAGTAATGGTTTAGTGATACAACTATTACTAATTAATCCATAGCTGGGGGCAGAAAATGTCGATTCATACCATTCTCAAGGGTATGTTGCGCTTAAGTGAATATAACGAACCCAACTGGAATCCAACTGGAACTCGGCTCTCCGATTAACAATTCCGAGCCATTATCCATTAAATCACCTGCACATCCAAGCTTACAGCACCTGGTATTCCCAAGTAATTACCCATCTAGATACTGACCAGGTCCGACGTTGCTTAACTTTGGTGATCGTACGGGAAACAGTGTTACAACGTGATGTGGCTGTAAGCCGAATCGGGGGATCAGCATTGGTTCTATGACAGCGACCCAATGGAAAAAGTTACCCAAAATACCCAAAGGTGCACCGGGTAAGATCCAATGTCAAGACCATCAGAGGTATTGAGAAGATTGCGTGAAAGCATGCAAAGGAAACGACTAAAGGTATAGTGATTTTCTCAGCGTAGCTTAGATGTGGCACAAGTGATTGCACCCTTTCCCACGATAAGCTTTCCCGACGTTATAACAGCTTTAAATGTCTAACAGCTTTTGGGTAAAAACATCACGATGATTGTCTCATATACATTCTATTCCTTTGGCCATATGTCATTTTGACTTTTTTCTTCCCCTGATTTGAAAGAGAAATTCTAACGTCGACGAAATAAAAAAACAAACAAACAAACATAAAACATCGGTGGTTTTAGACACGAAAAAGTTCCAGTAAAGCTTACAGCAATAAAGAAAGAAAGAAAAAGACAGACATTGGAAGAAGAGCATTGAATCTAGAATGGTGAAATTTGAAGATAACTACACATACACAAAACGGAAAGACAGATGATCAGATGTCGAATGTCAATATTTTTGATGACAAAACTTAAACCAAACAATTTTTTATAAAAATTTACAATTCCGTAAAAAGGATGCGTGGCTTGTAGTGTAACGGACAAAACAAACGCGTTAAATGGAATCGCTGGGCCAAGTTCAAATCCCGGTGATTTTGCAGCTTAGGGCATCAGAATATCTTTATTGGGTTAGCCACGGTGGAGTAATGGATAGCAGCTCGGATTAATGAATCGGAGAGCCGAGTTCGAATTCCAGTCGAATCCATTACATTCACTTACGCGCTAATATCCTTGGGAAAGGCATGAATCCTCTTCTTCTCCCCCCAGCTATGGGTAAATGGCAGAACAGATCGGATTTTCTAGCCTTGGATGGCAACTGGTCTACTGCAGTAAGAAATGCCTTGAAAAAATCTGCCTCGTCAGTCATGTATAGAAAGATACATGATCGCCTCAGCGTGTATCACGTATGGCAAATAACTGACTAACTTTAGTTATAATTAATAAAGATTTTAAAACAATCACAAAAAATCCTTAATGATTGACAGAAATAAATGTATGTATATTGAATAGTTTTGTTATGATGTATTTTTACACGGTCACTAAAATAGACAATTATTAAGAGTTTAGTAATGTGTATTTGATAAAATATTGCCCTAATCATCTCACATGTTTTAGTAAAAATATTAGACAGTTGAATACAAATTTATTCAACTAAACGTGATGTGATAACCATTAAATATTTTTTAATGATTTATTGTTTTATAAGATTCAAGTAATAATAAAATCTCAGGTTTGGTTTGTTTTATTTTACGACTTATCAACATCAATGGGTTATTTAATGCCGACAAGATTTTTATTGCTGGTAATAGTTTTTCCAAAAATGTATTGTTGGTAATAATTATTTACAAAAATGTATTGCTGGTAATATTTTTCGTTTTCAAAAATGTACTGCTGGTAATAATTTTTCCAAAAAAATGTATTTCTGGTAAGAATTAGTCAGGGTGGATCTGTGAACACCAGCAGTTAAAAGGTGGTTCCATGCTCCTCAAAACCTCCTGATCAGAGGCCTTGCTGTTGGACGGAGTTTATCGTCTTACCCAGGAGGCGGATGTTTTTTTATCGTCTTACCCAGGACGCGGATGTAGTTTATCATCTTACCCAGGATGCGGATGTGGTTTATCGTCTTACCCAGGAGGCAGATGTGGTTTATCGTCTTACCCAGGACGCGGATGTATTTTTATCGTCTTACCCAGGACGCGGATGTCGTTTATCGTTTTACCCAGAACGCGGATGTAGTTTATCGTCTTACCCAGGATGCAGATGTGGTTTATCGTCTTACCCAGGAGGCAGATGTGGTTTATCGTCTTACCCAGGACGTGGATGTTTTTTTATCGTCTTACCCAGGACGCGGATGTAGTTTATCGTTTTACCCAGGACGCGGATGTAGTTTATCGTCTTACCCAGGACGCGGATGTTTTTTTATCGTCTTACCCAGGACGTGGATGTTTTTTTATCGTCTTACCCAGGACGCGGATGTAGTTTATCGTCTTACCCAGAATGCGGATGTGGTTTAACGTCTTACCCAGGACGCGGATGTAGTTTATCGTCTTACCCAGGATGCGGATGTTTTTTTATCGTCTTACCCAGGACGCGGATGTAGTTTATCGTTTTACCCAGGACGCGGATGTAGATTATCGTCTTACCCAGGACGCTGATGTGGTTTATCGTCGTACACAGGATGCGGATGTTTTTTATCGTCTTACCCAGGACGCGGATGTGGTTTATCGTCTTACCCAGAACGCGGATGTGGTTTATCGTCTTACCCAGGACGTGGATGTTTTTTTATCGTCTTACCCAGGACGCGGATGTAGTTTATCGTTTTACCCAGGACGCGGATGTAGTTTATCGTCTTACCCAGGACGCGGATGTTTTTTTATCGTCTTACCCAGGACGCGGATGTAGTTTATCGTCTTACCCAGAATGCGGATGTGGTTTATCGTCTTACCCAGGACGCGGATGTAGTTTATCGTCTTACCCAGGATGCGGATGTTTTTTTATCGTCTTACCCAGGACGCGGATGTAGTTTATCGTTTTACCCAGGACGCGGATGTAGATTATCGTCTTACCCAGGACGCTGATGTGGTTTATCGTCGTACCCAGGATGCGGATGTTTTTTATCGTCTTACCCAGGACGCGGATGTGGTTTATCGTCTTACCCAGAACGCGGATGTGGTTTATCGTCTTACCCAGAACGCGGATGTGGTTTATCGTCTTACCCAGGAGGCGGATGTGGTTTATCGTCTTACCCAGGATGCGGATGTTTTTTATTGTCTTACCCAGGACGCGGTGTAGTTTACCGTCTTACCCAGGATGCGGATGTGGCTTATCGTCTTACCCAGGACACAGATGTGGTTTATCGTCTTACCCAGGACGCGGATGTTTTTTTATCGTCTTACCCAGGACGCGGATGTAGTTTATCGTCTTACCGAGGATGCGGATGTGGTTTATCGTCTTACCCAGGAGGCAGATGTGGTTTATCGTCTTACCCAGGACGCGGATGTATTTTTATCGTCTTACCCAGGACGCGGATGTCGTTTATCGTTTTACCCAGAACGCGGATGTAGTTTATCGTCTTACCCAGGATGCAGATGTGGTTTATCGTCTTACCCAGGAGGCAGATGTGGTTTATCGTCTTACCCAGGACGTGGATGTTTTTTTATCGTCTTACCCAGGACGCGGATGTAGTTTATCGTTTTACCCAGGACGCGGATGTAGTTTATCGTCTTACCCAGGACGCGGATGTTTTTTATCGTCTTACCCAGGACGTGGATGTTTTTTATCGTCTTACCCAGGACGCGGATGTAGTTTATCGTCTTACCCAGAATGCGGATGTGGTTTATCGTCTAACCCAGGACGCGGATGTAGTTTATCGTCTTACCCAGGATGCGGATGTTTTTTATCGTCTTACCCAGGACGCGGATGTGGTTATCGTTTTACCCAGGACGCGGATGTAGATTATCGTCTTACCCAGGACGCTGATGTGGTTTATCGTCGTACCCAGGATGCGGATGTTTTTATCGTCTTACCCAGGACGCGGATGTGGTTTATCGTCTTACCCAGAACGCGGATGTGGTTTATCGTCTTACCCAGAACGCGGATGTGGTTTATCGTCTTACCCAGGAGGCGGATGTAGTTTATCGTCTTACCCAGGATGCGGATGTTTTTTATTGTCTTACCCAGGACGCGGTGTAGTTTACCGTCTTACCCAGGATGCGGATGTAGTTTATCGTCTTACCCAGGACGCGGATGTAGTTTATCGTCTTACCGAGGATGCGGATGTGGTTTATCGTCTTACCCAGCACGCGGATGTAGTTTATCGTCTTACCCGGGATGCGGATGTGGTTTGTCGTCTTACCCAGGACGCAGATGTTTTTTTTATCGTCTTACCCAGGGCGCGGATGTAGTTTATCGTCTTACCCAGGACGCGGATGTAGTTTATCGTCTTACCGAGGATGCGGATGTGGTTTATCGTCTTACCCAGCACGCGGATGTAGTTTATCGTCTTACCCAGGACGCAGATATAGTTTATCGTCTTACCCAGGACGCGGATGTGGTTTATCGTCTTAACAAGGCCAGAATGTTGAACTTTGAAGAAGACCACACATACACAAAATGGAAAGACGGATGATCAGATGTTGAATGCAAATATTTTTGATGACAAAACTCCAACCAAAAATTTTTTATAAAAATTCATAATTCCATAAAAGTGATGTGTGGCTTGTAGTGTGACGGATAAAAGTGCGTTAAATGGAATCGGCGGGCCATGTTCAAATCCCGGTCTTTTCTCTTTATGTTTGTATAAATGCCTTTGGGAAAAGTTGAATCCATTTCTTCTTCCTCTAGCAATGGGTTAAGTAGGAGGGTAAACTTGGCTTTTAAGCTTTCGATGGTAACTCGTCTAAGAGAAAGAAAAATCTGAATTTCAAACTGCGGAGAAAGCAACGTGAAATCACTCCACTATTCTTTTCCAAGAATTCATAGAAATTCACAGATAACAAAGAAAAGAAATTTGTGGAGAGTTATGATCGACAAGGTTTTTAATAAAACAAAAATAATGGTTTAGAGTAAGAACGAAATTGACTGAGTGAAAACGATAGACAGATGGGAACAGAGAAATAAGGATTTTTGACGCAAGTCTCAGGAAAGAATGGAAAAATGAAAGAAAATATGAATAATAAAAATTTGACTGAAGTAAAACAAAAAGAAGCAAACAGAAAATTGAGAAAGAAGGAAAAATATAAGTAAGAAGCAATAAATAAGAGAGAAGAAGAACAAAAAGTGAATGAATAGAGAAAGAAAATGAAAAATCAAGGGAAAAAAGCGAAAATGAAAAAATAGAAACACCAAGAGAATAAAAGAAGAAAATTAAAAACGAAGAATCGAAAGAAGAAATAAGTAAAATGGTAAAAAAAAAAGAAAAAGGGAAGAAAATTAAAAAAAACAAAAACAAAGAAGAAAATAAACCGAATCAAACAAGGAAAGAAAGAATGAAAGAAAAAAAAAAGAAATAAAGCGAAAGAGAGAAAAAAGAATCAACCTAAAGAATAAATATAACTCATTCTTTGACGGCTGCCACCACTGACCGCAGTGAATACCCCCACTTTTTTTGACAAGTGCTGAATCTAGGAAATTAACGGCTCTTCAAGTGTACACCAGAGGAACTCAACTGGCAGATATACAGATCAAGATATCGTATGTAGATAAATTATATTAGGCTAGGAACAGCGATGAAGAGAACAGGGAGGCAGAGGTCGAGTAGATAGATGTGAAAACTGGAAAGAAGGTTGATGGGGTACAAATATACGCGGATTTTTAACCAGAGCAAAAAAATAAAAATAACATAACATAAATAAATAAAATAAAAAATAAAATAGAAATATGTAAGTATTAAAAAAAAAAAAATTATAAAACATAGAGTAAAGTGAAGAAGAATATGTCAATAGTGGCAGATATTATTGTAGCCAACCATTTTTTTTTCTTTTCCTCTTTTAAAGAAATAAGCATGGTGAGAGGTTGAAAAAATGGCGGAAAAATGATAAAAATAAGACAGAGGAGGAGAAATAGAAAACGAACAACAACGATAATAATAATAATATTAATAATAACGATAATAAGAGCGACAGTAACAACAACAACTACAATAATAATAATAATAATAATAATAATATGAAGAATGATGAGAAGAATGATGAGAGAAAAAAATAGACAGAGGTACGTTCACGAAAAAGTAAAAACAGAAAGAAGAAAGAAAAGAAAAAGGAGAGAGAGGATGGAAAGAATAGAATTAGGAGCAGAAACAGAAAGAGTTTCAGAATTAGTTGTAGGGAAAAGGAGAAGGATGTTAAAGAGGAAGAAAAGGGAAATTGTTTTGAAAAAGACGGAAAGGAAGAAAAAAAGAAGAAAACCAAGTTGTATGGAGAAAGAGAATTCACTGAAAGTTAAAGAAAAAAAAAAAAGAAAGATGGCGGTGGTATAGTTAAAACTTGATTAGGTGAGAAAAAAGAAGAAGAGGGTAAATAAGAATGAAATATAGAGAATGAAGGGTTTATAAGGAAGTAAAAAAAAATAGAGAGAGGAAGAAAATGAAAATGGAAAAGGGAAAGTAGAGAAAGTGCTGTTGATTTGGAGATATAAAAAAAAAACGAAAATTATTAAGATTAAAAATGCGAGAGAAATATCGGCTGGGATGGAGAAGGATGAAGAACTGCGATGAGGTAAATATCAAAACGAAAGAACGAAGGATAAAAAAGCCTGTGAGTAAATTTGCGAACAAAGTAACATTATTACAAACAAAACAGAAAAGAAAAGAGCACAAAAAAGAGATAGATAGATAAGAGCAATAGGGAGAGGAGGAGAGGTAGGAAAAGAGAAAATCAATAAGAAAGAGAGTGAGAAAGTGAGAGGTACGGAGAGAGAGAGAGAGAGAGTGGAAACGAAAAATATATCAAATATCAAAACCAAAGAACAAAGGATAAAAAGGCAAGTAAATGCCTGGGAATAGATTTGGGAAGAAAATAACATTGTTACAAACGAAGCAGAAAAGAGAGAGAGAAAAAGAGAGAGAGAGAGAGAGAGAGAGAGAGGTGTGAGAGATAGAGAGGTAGGAAAAGAGAAAATCAATGAGAAAGAGATTGACAAAGTGAGAGGTATATGTATAGAGAGAGTACAGGAGATGAAGGAGGGAGAGAGCTTTTTTTTCTCTCTCTTCATTTCTTTTTGAGAGAAGAATAAGAGGGGCGAGAGAGAGAGAGAGAGAAAGACAGAGTGAAGGAAAGAGAGAAGAAAAGAGAGAGAGAAGTATCGAGATAAAGAGAAAGAGAGAGAGAGAGGCAGAGAGAAAAGGGAAGAATGAGAGAGAAAGTAAAACGATAAGAGTGTAGGAAAGAGATCTTAAACGAGAAGTCAGATAGAAAAAGAGAAAATCAAAATGATACGAAGACAGTTAATAACACAAAAAGTAAAAAAGCGAGATAGACGTCTTGATAGACTTCTGCGTTGAGGGAATAAAAAGCGAAGAAAGAGAAAAGGAAGTTAGTCAGAAGTGAGGAAAACGTAATAAACCGTTAGTTAGCTTACAGCTAAACTCTCCTTCTCCTTCCTGTTATAAGGCCCATAACTCTTTAATTTTCTCAACCCTTCAGGCTCAAAATGACATTTTGATGAGGTTATCCGACACCTGGTTCTTCCTCTCTTCTTCTCCGGCTACTCCCTTCCACCCACGATGCGTTCTGTCCCGTGGAACATAGATCTGTTATCGTCCTATCATGTGGAGACGTCCGTTCGTCTTTTTAGCTTACTTTTGGAAAGCACACGTATATTACCACTGGAAGACAAAGACAAACTCATATCCAAATGTCTTATAAACACTTACACGACGATAAGTACAACGTACTGGAAACACGCAAACGTATTCGCCCATATACCTAATACGGACACACGCCTGCATAAACAAACGCAAGAACATGTGCATCGTTAAGGTATTAGGTTGGTGCAAAAATAATGACGTAATAATGTCGTTTTTGGGCGTATTTTTTAACGTCAAAAAACGACATCATTACGTCATTATTTTTGCACCAAGCTAATATTTGCATATTTGAAAATGCTTAACTGATATCGATGCAAACACGCTGATGCACATACGTTTGCTTTTATGTGCCGTGTCCTTCCAGAACGTGAGTAATCACGACTCTCCACAACTTCCTATCCTTTGTAGCTGTTTGCAATGTGTGCCTTTTTAATACACCTCCCATTCGCTGTTCTTAACTCTTTGAGTCCTGCGTTCTTGTACAATTTTAACCATTCTACCTGAGCTCCTGAGTCAAAATTCGTAAATAGTTGGTATGAAATGTTACACGGTAGAAATAAAAATAGTTACAAATGTTTACCCACCGTTCAACCGGTCACTGGGCATTACGTCATTTTTATCTATCACCGGTAAAGCGGTGATCAGGGCTCAAAGGATTAATCTCTCTTGCTTTCTATATATTTTCTGTGAGTGTTAAATTCTCCAAGCCTTCCTTCCTCGTTACATATCCCCAACGTTTTTGATTCTAGCTATAAGTGTCCTTTTTGTTTTCATTCTCCTGAAAATGTCCACGTTCTTCATATATTCTTTACATTGCATTCTCAGAACTACGTCTCTGTTTCCCGAAAACTTCTCTTCATTTTCCAGCATTCACTTATATAGACGGATTTATATTACACGAGGTAAATAATTTGTTCGCTTAAATAATTTCACTTCCTTCCATCCGTAGAAAGAATTACCCTCCCGTAAGTTATCTAAACGTCATGAATGTGCCTTTCGTCAATCGTCAAGCGACGCGAAAGGTTATGACCTGCTTTGTTTTATTTTCAAATTACATTTTTTCGGCACAGAAGCTAAGTTAAGCTTGGTTCAAAATATTTTAAATAAACAGTATAATATCTGTTTTTATTAAAATCAGTTTTGAAAAAATGATAATTGATTTTTAAAAGAATATCAAAGTAAGATTTTAATCTTTTTATCAAATCGAAAAAAATGAAAAATGATTGATTATCTGTTTTTTGAACAAAAAAAAACAATATTTTTAACAAAAATTTCAGACGTGCTAGGAACGATTAAAAATGTAAAAAAAATACTCCAAAAAATACTTTTGATCTTTCCTCTTTAATAATAATATGAACATTAGACGATAAAATTTTTTGTTTTCGTCAAGTTCGGCGTCTTTTCATCATGCTATGCTCTTTTGTTTACATTTTCGTGGGTGAGTTGTCCCCTTTCATTCTCACGATGTGTCTTAATCGTGTTTTCAAATTGATTTTCTTAAAAAACAACTGTGTTTTTCCCATTTTCGGCGCCGTTAGAACCACCAAAAGGTAATTTTATGTAGTCCTGTGAAGTTTGGTTGAAATCGGCTAAAAAATGTAGGAAATTCGATCCAACATATAAACGTTACAGACACACACACACAACCTGCGTTTTATAATAAGTAAGATAAGATAACAATTTAGCAACCTTTTCTTTGTTTCCAATGAACTTTTCTGTTTATTAATACTTTGCTTGGTTTTTGAAAAGCATCTTTCACCATTCCAATTTGCTTTCGAAAATATCAGTGTCAGATTTCCTCTTGTCTGTTAAAAGACTTCCCATTTAGTTACATATCTACATTTGCTTGATTTTGACATTTCTAATTCATAGCGCTCACATACTGGGCCGTTTCTCTTGCTGACAACCATACAATCTGTCTTCTTACAATTAATAGTAATTCCTTCCCTTTTGTTCTCTTTTAGTATCTTGTCTAAGAGTTCCTGCTGTTTTATTTCTGTGTCTGCCATACTTACATGCAGATGCAAACATACGAGCGTGCAATCACAAGTATACACGCAGTTACATACAAGATTCATTTAATAGAAATAAATTTCAACATATTGAAATAGATACGTGTACAGGGACACATACAGATTCATATAGGCGTAACAATGTTCGGCTCAATTTGGGGAAGATAAGCAAGAATCAGAAACGTGTGAATATCTGAAACAGAAAAGAGAAAGTAGAGTTAGAGTCTGTTCAGATAGAGTTCCACTGATACTAGCTCAGCATGTTCTTTCCTTACTCAATTTTACATGTACAATTTCTTAAGTTTTATTAATGAGGCAAAGATTTCTTGTCAGATTGATAGCAATCCACACTGGATAGGAATCACAGTTGCAAGGCTGTTGGAGAAATATTTATTTTATAAAACTGTTTTGCTTCTTTAAGGTGAGTAATAAAAAGCATCATCCTTTAGGCAACGGAAAACACTTTTTTTTAAATAGTATTTAACACTTCTACGTTTTTTTTTAAACGTTTCACCCCAAGCAAGGCGGGAAGCCACTAGGACGCAAGGGGTTACAGAAAATTTGGAGCAAGATCAGATAGGAGTGATAGAAGAAAGGATGCGGAGAAGGATAGTGGATAGATCAAAGCAACTGGAGATGTCGATTGACATAGAGATCCTTCCCTGCCCTCCATTAGAATGTCTGACGCTCAACTTCTCGAGAGCAACTCTCTGCGGCTGCTCGGTCTCACGTTGACGGCTGACCTGAGATGGAACAAATACATTGAGTCACCGCAAGGAAAGTTGGCTCCCTGTGCCGCACCAGGAAATTTTTCTCCCCGGAATCGATCCTCCAGATCTACAAATCAACAATTCGCCCTTGCATGGAAGTATTGCTGCCATATATGGTCTGGAGCCCCTTCTGTTTGCCTCGGGGTTCTTGATAAGATCCAAAGGCGGATATGCAATATAAGTGGCCCTGATCTGGCATCTCGTCAACAGTTGCTCTCTCACAGACGCGCCGTCGCCTCTCTCTGTCTGTTTTACAAATACTTTTAGGCTTGGATAAAACATCTCTTTAAACAGAAAGCTGACTTTTATCTTAACGTCTGATTATGCCTCACCGAATCAATGAATAGATTTCAGTCCATGTTTTATTTAAATCGGAGGAAACACGGTAAAGTAATGGATAGCGGCTCGGATTGAGGAATCGGAGAGGCGAATTGGAATTCCAGTCGATACACTTGGGAAAGGTATGAACTCTCTTCTAAGCTAAGGGTAAATAGCAGGACAGACCGGGTTCTATAGCCTTGAGGGTGGCGACTGGTCTTGGAGAAGGATAGCTCTGAATTCAAAACTTGATCCTCCAGATTGAGGGCTGTGCAGTATGCTAACAACCTACTCACTTAAAAAACTGGCTTTTTATAGAAACCCCAACAATATCTTGCGGCCCCATGTTCCTCAAGGAATTTCAAAAAAAGGCATTATATATATATATATATATATATATATATATATATATATATAAGTGCCATTTCCGTAATGTTGGTTGATAGATTCACACCACATGACTGATTACAATAGTTTTTTTGTTGAAATAAAGAGAAAAGGCTTACAACGCAAAATTCTACGAGACTTGTCTTTCATGCGAAACTCGTTCTATCCGGGTTTTAAATAATACATTTCTTGTCTATATCTCTGAGATGAGGTATTATGATTACTTGCATTATTTACATTATTTGGACCGTTAACCTCATCTACCTTGCCATATTTACAACATTTCGGCCGTTGTATGCTCTGAACTTCTTCCGGTGACTGGATCTCTGAGATGAGGTATAATGATTACTTGCATTATTTAGAGAGAGATAGAGAGAGATAGAGATAGAGATAGAGAGAGAGAGAGAGAGAGAGAGAAATAGAGAGAGAGATAGAGAGAGATAGAGAGAAAGAGAAGGAATGCGAGAGAAATTAAATGTGATTTTTATTATTTTACGTACATAATGAAACTAAGCATGATAGGATTTCTTAATTAAAAAAAAACGATTTTCTTTTAACTTTATTTTTTTTTATTTGAACGCGTGAATGATTATACATGCATATCTGTTTATATTATCATCAGTCATACATACATACTTGTAAATTATATATATATTTAAGATAATAAAGTTGATAACCTGACTGAAAGGACTATTAATTTTTTTGTATTTTTCTTTCACTAAATCATGCAAAGCATGGCATTTGATGATTGGATTTAAAAGAAAATGTCGCTCTCTTTAATTACACACACAGGTAAATATGTAAACCCATAACCACCTCAACCAAGACACACGCACCGATATTCATACAGGCGAACATACACACGTGGCACATATATCAATAAGCACTTACGTTCATTTATGTTCATACACACACACACATATACATATATATATATATATACACGTATATATATATATATGTGTGTGTGTGTGGTGTGTGTGTGAGTGTGTGTGTGTATAGCGTATATTCAGGCAAAAATAATTCTACGATACAAGTATTGTAAATACCGACAAGGTCTGTCTGTCCTTGTTTTCCAACTTCAGAATAAGTTTTTTTCTGATAGACATAAAATTGGTAAACTTTCCAAAGTTCTTTCGATAGTAACTATAGTCGTTCATAAGTGACAGTTGCAAGGAATAGAACTTCAAAAAAAAAAAAAAAAGAAAAAAAGAAAAAAAAAGAACTTTGTAAAATTTGTAAAACAATGAAAAATTACGTGGACACACCTTGTTGGATTTGTCGGTATTGTTTAACAAAATTTGTTCTTTTAATATATATAACGTACAGAAATGAACGCACACACACACACACACACACACACACACACACACACACACACACACATATATATATATATATATATATATATAGGAAGAAATATAATTTTAAGGTGTGCTATATTTATGGGAGAGAGTGTTCAATATCAGAGCGTATGTAAATATAAAAGTGAACATTGAAGTCAACACTCAGAGGCCACCATGTTCATATATATATATATGTATATATATGTATATGTATATATATATATATATATATATATGTGTGTGTGTGTGTGCGTGTGCGCGTGTATGTGTGTGTGAAACGCGTCACAATTTTTTTTTCAATTTATCATGCATCTTTTCTTTCGAAACTCCTCTTGATATATAAAAATTTATATCATTATCCTATATATATATATATATATATATATATATATATATATATATATATATATAATGCTTCGTTTAATATATATATATATATATATGTATATATATAACTTTATTTTATATATATATATATATATATATATATATATATATAGGTCACGAGTGGTGAATTGTCGCCATTTCATATTTTAAATATGGCGCATACACTTTGTTTTTGATTTTGTCTACTGCTCAGTATAGTAAGGTCAGTTTGGCACCGTCATTGAGAAAAAGAGCACCATGATGCAATTGACTGTGCCAGAAATTTGAAAACGGCATGCTGTGCAGCTTTTTATTCGCACCGTTAGCGCAAATACGAACATTTTAGAGTGTTTGGGTGTCAAAGAGGACAGTACAGAAGATTCGGAAAGAGTTGGATTAAAGCAAATGGTGATTACAAATGTGTTTGGAGTGATCACTAGTGTTGGCGACGTTATGCCTCAATTCATCTCCCAACAGGGTCTCAAATTCAACACAGAGGCATATATAAATATACCTGTTAAAATGAGATATCAAACGTTATTTTCATTTTTGCGCAATTTAGACGACAACTTATCCACTGCAGCCAGTATATAAGTTTTTTAAGAATATATATATATATATATATATATATATATATATATATATATATATATATATTTATATATTTTGAACAATAAAAAATTAAGAAATTATAAATCTTTAGACACACTGGGTTGTAGATTAATATTCTTTCGTTTTTTTATTATTATTCCATTTAGATTCCTCAAATATATATATATATATATATTTAGTTGGATTGATGTGAGTTCAAACTCTAAATATATATATATAACTAAATATGTTAGCTCTATCACTGATATTGAGCGCTTTCAATAAATACCATACATATATAATATATAAATAATATATATAAAACTGCATATATATATATATATATATATATATATATATATATATATATATATATATATATATATATATGCATACATTTTTAAACACACACACATATATATTATGATTTTTTCATATAGACAAAAACAATTTACTTGCTACAAAGATGCAACCTTGTTTCGGTGCATTTAGCTTCTCACCAGTCGAGGTGCAATTAAATATAACTGTAGTGATTAATACACTGTATTAATGTACTAGTGTACTAGTGTAGTAGTACCATGTAATTGTAGTGAGTAAATTGTTTTTGTTTATATGAAAAAATTATAATAAATAATATATATGTAAGAAAAATCTTTATTGTATCCAGGATAATTTTAATGAAAATATCAATGTACATATATTGGGATATTTTATATACAAAAAGATATCTGGTAATTATTTGTTTAAATAAAGTTAGCGCACATAATGAGGAAAGAGGGCTTAGAAAATGTAATACTCACAGGACATGTTGAAGGCAAGAAGGACAAAGGAAAACAATGCATAATCTAGTGAACTTGAGTAAATAGTTGGTGGAACGAAATTTAAGACAAACAAAAAGACAATAGGTATTAATAGCGACAAAGGACAGGAAATAGTGAAGAGCCATGATCGTCAACGTCCTGAAGGGACACGGAACATAGAAGAAGACGAAATAAAAGTAATAAACATTCTAAATACGTACCATTGTTATTTCAAAAGGTAAATTATTGGAATACGTACTTTTCTTTAGCACATTTAATCAATTTCAAAAAACAAGTTTTCACTGTCGGAAGCAAATAGATTCAGTAAATATATAATATCTTCAGTAAATATGTAATATATTCAGTTAATATGTAATATATTCAGTAAATGTATAATATATTCAGAAATATGTTATATATTCTGTAAAAATATAATAAATGCAGAAATATGTAATATATTCGGAAATATGTAATATATTCAGTAATATGTAATATATTCAGTAAATATATAATATATGCAGAAATATGTAATATCTGCTGAAATATGTAATATATTCTGTAAATATATAATATATGCAGAAATTATATTCAGTAAATATGTAATATATTCAGTAAATATGTAATATATTCAGTGAATACATATATATGCAGAAATATGTAATATATTCAGAAATATGTAATATATTCAGTAAATATGTAATATATTCAGCAAATACACATATATATATATATAAATATGTAATATATTCAGTAAATATGTAATATATTCAGTAAATACATATATATGCCGAAATAAGTAATATATTCAGAAATATGTCATATATTCAGTAAATATGTAATATATTCAGTAAATACATATATATGCAGAAATATGTAATATATTCAGAAATATGTAATATATTCAGTAAATATGTAATATATTCAGTAAATATTTAATATTTTCAGTAAGTATGTAATATACATATGACATCAGTATCAGTGTTTTATCTATCATCAATCTTTGAGGAATGTTAATTTTAATTCTGGTTCCGATTATTGGGTTTGTGGGCAGTTTAATATATAATTTTCCTTTTCGCGGGAAATGGAATCATCGTGCTGAATTCAAATTCTGGGCTAGTCTGTTGTATTTACTTTCGCAAAATGTCACCTTTTTTAGAAAGACATGTATCCGTCTCTTCTGATCCTTAATTAAGAGTTAAATAATAGAGAATAGATTGGGTATTGAAAAATTTTGATTTCTCAATCGTAGAGAAGGAAACCATTCCATTATCTTTCCCCACAAAATGCATGGCATTTCATGCATAATAAAGGAAACATGATCTCAGGAGAGCTATGATCGTCTACGTCCCGAAACGATATCGTATTTAAAAATAAATTGGTTACGCTTGCTATCAGCTTTTCATTCAAAGCAAAAACTGTAAAAATATTCTGTCTTAAGTATAGTTACATTTACAATACCTACGTGGCATAAATATCTTTCATTTGTAAAATTCTTTCTCTGTCTGTTTGTTTGTTTGTTTGTTTGTTTGTTTCTATCTTTCTTTCTTGCTTTCTAAACTCCATCGCTACTTTGCTAGTATTTTTTGAGTTTTTCTCTTTCTTTCTTTCATTCTTTCTTTCTTTCTTTCTTTCTTTCTTTCTTTCTTTCTTTCTTTCATAACTCCGTCGCTACTTTGCTAGTATTTTTGACAGTTCTTTGTTTGTTTGTTTGTTTGTTTGTTTCTTTCTTTCTTTCTTGCTTTCTAAACTCCATCGCTACTTTGCTAGTATTTTTTGAGTTTTTCTCTTTCTTTCTTTCTTTCTTTCTTTCTTTCTTTCTTTCTTTCTTTCTTAACTCCGTCGCTACTTTGCTAGTATTTTTGACAGTTCTTTGTTTGTTTGTTTGTTTGTTTGTTTCTTTCTTTCTTTCTTGCTTTCTAGTAAACTCCATTTCGCTACTTTTTCTAGTATTTTTGAGTTTTTCTCTTTTCTTTCTTTCTTTCTTTCTTTCTTTCTTTCTTTCTTTCTTTCTTTCTTTCTTTCTTTCATAACTCCGTCGCTACTTTGCTAGTATTTTTGACAGTTCTTTGTTTGTTTGTTTGTTTGTTTCTTTCTTTCTTTCTTTCTTGCTTTCTAAACTCCATCGCTTCTTTTGCTAGTATTTTTTGAGTTTTTCTCTTTCTTTCTTTCTTTCTTTCTTTCTTTTTCTTTCTTTTCTTTCTTTCTTACTCCGTCGCTACTTTGCTAGTATTTTTTGACAGTTCTTTGTTTGTTTGTTTGTTTGTTTGTTTGTTTCTTTCTTGCTTTCTTTCTTGCTTTTTTTAAACTCCATCCTTCTTTTTGCTAGTATTTTTTGAGTTTTGTTTGTTCTTTTCTTTCTTTCTTTCTTTCTTTCTTTCTTTCTTTTCTTTCTTTTTTTCTTTCTTTCTTTCTTAACTCGTCGCTTTCTTTGCTAGTATTTTTTGACAGTTCTTTGTTTGTTTTGTTTGTTTGTTTGTTTCTTTCTTTCTTTCTTGCTTTCTAAACTCCATCGCTACTTTTGCTAGTATTTTTTTGAGTTTTTCTCTTTCTTTCTTTCTTTCTTTCTTTCTTTCTTTCTTTCTTTCTTTCTTTCTTTCTTTTCATAACTCCGTCGCTTCTTTGCTAGTATTTTGACAGTTCTTTGTTTGTTTGTTTGTTTGTTTTTCTTTCTTTCTTTCTTGCTTTCTAAACTCCATCGCTACTTTGCTAGTATTTTTTTGAGTTTTTCTTTCTTTTCTTTCTTTCTTTCTTTCTTTCTTTCTTTCTTTCTTTCTTTTTCTTTCTTAACTCCGTCGCTTTCTTTTTGCTAGTTTTCTTTTTGACAGTTCTTTGTTTGTTTGTTTGTTTCTTTTCTTTTTCTTTCTTTCTTGCTTTCTAAACTCCATCGCTACTTTTTTCTAGTATTTTTTGAGTTTTTCTTTTTCTTTCTTTCTTTTTCTTTCTTTCTTTCTTTCTTTCTTTCTTTCTTTCTTTCTTTCTTAACTCCGTCGCTACTTTGCTAGTATTTTTGACAGTTCTTTGTTTGTTTGTTTGTTTGTTTGTTTCTTTCTTTCTTGCTTTCTAAACTCCATCGCTACTTTGCTAGTATTTTTTGAGTTTTTCTCTTTCTTTCTTTCTTTCTTTCTTTCTTTCTTTCTTTCTTTCTTTCTTTCTTTCTTTCTTAACTCCGTCGCTACTTTGCTAGTATTTTTGACAGTTCTTTGTTTGTTTGTTTGTTTGTTTCTTTCTTTCTTTCTTTCTTGCTTTCTAAACTCCATCGCTACTTTGCTAGTATTTTTTGAGTTTTTCTCTTTCTTTCTTTCTTTCTTTCTTTCTTTCTTTCTTTCTTTCTTTCTTTCTTAACTCCGTCGCTACTTTGCTAGTATTTTTGACAGTTCTTTGTTTGTTTGTTTGTTTGTTTCTTTCTTTCTTTCTTTCTTGCTTTTCTAAACTCCATCGCTACTTTGCTAGTATTTTTTGAGTTTTTTTCTCTTTCTTTCTTTCTTTCTTTCTTTCTTTCTTTCTTTTCTTTCTTTCTTAACTCCGTCGCTTCGCTTCTTTGCTAGTATTTTGACAGTTCTTTGTTTGTTTGTTTGTTTGTTTGTTTCTTTCTTTCTTGCTTTCTAAACTCCATCGCTACTTTGCTAGTATTTTTGAGAGTTTTCTTTCTTTCTTTCTTTCTTTCTTTCTTTCTTTCTTTCTTTCTTTCTTTCTTTCTTTCTTTCTTTCTTTCTTAACTTTCCATCGCTACTTTGCTAGTATTTTTGACAGTTCTTTGTTTGTTTGTTTTTTGTTTGTTTCTTTCTTTCTTTTCTTTCTTTTTTTCTTTCTTTCCTCCTAACCCGTCGCTACTTGCATCGCTTGACAGTTCTTTGCTAGTATTTTTTTTCTTTTTTCTTTTTTTCTTTCTTTTTTTCTTTTTTTGAGTTTTTCTTTCTTTCTTTCTTTCTTTCTTTCTTTCTTTCTTTTTCTTAACTCCGTCGCTACTTTGCTAGTATTTTTTTGACAGTTCTTTGTTTGTTTGTTTGTTTGTTTGTTTCTTTCTTTTCTTTTCTTTCTTTCTTTCTTTCTCCATCGCTACTTTTTTTTCTTGCTAGTATTTTTTGAGTTTTTCTTTCTTTCTTTCTTTCTTTCTTTCTTTCTTAACTCCGTCCTTTTTTTTCTTAGTATTTTGACAGTTCTTTGTTTTTTTTGTTTTGTTTGTTTGTTTCTTTCTTTCTTTCTTGCTTTCTAAACTCCATCGCTTCTTTGCTAGTATTTTTTGAGTTTTTTCTTTCTTTCTTTCTTTCTTTCTTTCTTTCTTTCTTTTTTTGTTTCTTTCTTAACTCCATCGCTACTTTGCTAGTATTTTTGAGTTTTCTTTCTTTTCTTTCTTTCTTTCTTTCTTTCTTTCTTTCTTTTTTTTCTTTCTTCTTTCTTTCTTTCTTTCTTTTTTCTTTCTTAACTCCGTCGCTTCTTTGCTAGTATTTTTTGACAGTTCTTTGTTTGTTTGTTTGTTTGTTTGTTTCTTTCTTTCTTTCTTGCTTTCTAAACTTTTTCGCTTTCTTTCTTTTTTCTTTCTTTCTTTTCTTTCTTTTCTTTTTCTTCTAGTATTTTTTTTTTTGAGTTTTTCTTTCTTTTTTTCTTTCTTTCTTTTCTTTCTTAACTCCGTCCTTTTCTAAACTCCATCTTTGCTAGTATTTTTTGACAGTTCTTTTGTTTGTTTGTTTGTTTGTTTCTTTCTTTCTTTCTTTCTTTCTAAACTCCATCGCTTTGTTTGTTTGCTTGTTTGTATTTTTTGAGTTTTTCAACTTTCTTTTGCTTTTTTTTGGTTTCTTTTTTCTTCTTTCTTTTCTTTTTTCTTTCTTTCTTTCTTTCTTAACTCCGTCGCTTACTTTGCTAGTATTTTTGACAGTTCTTTGTTTGTTTGTTTGTTTGTTTGTTTGTTTCTTTCTTTCTTGCTTTCTAAACTCCATCGCTACTTTGCTAGTATTTTTTGAGTCTTTCTCTTTCTTTCTTTCTTTCTTTCTTTCTTTCTTTCTTTCATAACTCCGTCGCTACTTTGCTAGTATTTTTGACAGTTCTTTGTTTGTTTGTTTGTTTGTTTGTTTGTTTCTTTCTTTCTTGCTTTCTAAACTCCATCGCTACTTTGCTAGTATTTTTTGAGTTTTTCTCTTTCTTTCTTTCTTTCTTTCTTTCTTTCTTTCTTTCTTAACTCCGTCGCTACTTTGCTAGTATTTTTGACAGTTCTTTGTTTGTTTGTTTGTTTGTTTGTTTCTTTCTTTCTTTCTTGCTTTCTAAACTCCATCGCTACTTTGCTAGTATTTTTTGAGTTTTTCTCTTTCTTTCTTTCTTTCTTTCTTTCTTTCTTTCTTT
>CAHIKZ030003391.1:1740000-1757500 GCA_903632075.3 Acanthosepion pharaonis | reverse complement strand
ATTATATTCATTATATTGTACAGACCATGAGTTGCATAATAGATAGGGTGATACATAGATAGACTATTATATTCATTATATTGTACAGGCCATGAGTTGAATAAGAGATAGGGTGATACATAGATAGACTATTATATTCATTATATTGTACAGGCCATGAGTTGAATAAGAGATATATAGGCTATTATATTTATTGTAGCTTATAGCTCATGAGTTGCATAATAGATAGAGAGATATGGCGAAACTGAGAAATACAGATATAATCAAAGAGAGATATGTAGAGACTGAGATAGGTAGACTATTATAACTATTATATCGTACAGTCCGTGAGTTGAATAATAGATAGATCGATGAATATGAGCAGAATAGAATAGATAGATAGAAATTTAAGCGGACAGAAATGTATATATATATATATATATATATATATATATATATATATATATATATATATATATATATATATATATACAATCAGAGATAAGATAGAAATGTAAAAATATTTGACATAAATGAGAAGAACATTTTTTTCCAGTTTTGAGATTATATATAGACACATATACATGGAATCAAAATAAAATGCTTGTCAATCTAACACTTATATTTTTTCCCTTTGTGCAAGGCTTGTTCACATTTTTCTATTTACGCATATATATTGTTACTTTTTGTTTTTTGAACGTTTGAAAACTTTCAACTTCATTAAGAATTTATTTATCCAGTGCGTATATCTAATACCTGATACTCTCCCCATGTAATGAATTTCTCAGGCAGTTTCAAATATTAACTGCGATGATTACACATAACAATTTTTTTTTTTACCTTTTACATTACTGTTAATGATATCTTCTCAGGTGTAATATTTTTCTTCAACGTGCATCACTGCTAAAACCATAATTACTGTCTTTTCTGTGTAATGAAGTTCTCACGTAGCAATTACATGGTCTTGATTGGGAATTATTTATTTTTTCTATGACTTTCTGTTACTGGTGACAAAATTTTGATTAGGTAGAAAATAAAAGCTGAAAGTAAATAATTATAAAGAAAATCCATTAAGTAAAAACGAAATAACGGTCATAGAATTATATGGCAGCTACTTTATCGATTTCATTGTGTTAGAGTCAAGAAAAGAACTCTCATTCTCTCTGTTAAAACGACGATTTCAATATTTAACTGACCAACATGTGGACGCCTCCCTATGTAAATTATAAGAGTACGGTGCCTTACATAAATATTCACCCCTGAACTTGTCTACATTTTGTAGTGTTACCAACTGGAATACAAATTGACTTAAATGACCTTTTTACCATTTGATAAACACAATCGGTAAAGTGTTTTGAAGGTACAAAATACAAAATGTATTGTGACACAAACAATATTTAATACAACAAAATAGTCAACTCCCCACTGAGTCAATACTTTATATGACCACCTTTTGCTGCAATTGCACCGTGCTAGGTATGACAATAAACTACATCTGCGTCCTGGGTAACTACATCCAACAGCAAGGCCTCTGATCAGAAGGTTCTGAGGAGCATGGAACTACCTCTTAATTGTAGTCGTTCCCAGGTCCACCCTGACTGTTGTAGTACCTACTATGGGAAAATAGTTAACCCCTCAAACTGGGGTCAAAACACTATGATAGTGTAAAAATAGGTTTTAATACCAGCAATACATTTTTGAAAAAAATATTACCAGCAATTTATTTTTGAAAAAAATATTACCAGCAATTTATTTTTGAAGAAATTATCAGCAATATATTATAACCAACAATACATTTTTGTCAAAAAATATTACCAACAATATATTTTTGAAAGAAAAAATTACCAGAAATACATTTTTGAAGAAAAATATTACCAGCAATGTATTTTGAAGGAAAAATATTACCAGCAATACATTTTTGAAGAAAAAAATACTACCAGCAATACATTTTTAGAAAAAAAATATTACCAACAATACATTTTTGAAAAAAAAAATATTATCAGAAATAAATTTTTGAAGAAAAATATTACCAGCAATGTATTTTGAAGGAAAAATATTACCAGCAATACATTTTTGGAAAAAATAATACCAGCAATAAAAATCTTGTTGGCATTAAATAACCATGATATGCCGTAAAATAAACCAAACCAAACCAAACCAAACCAAACCAGACCAGACCAGACCAAACTAAACCAAACCAGACCAAACTAAACCAAACCAAACCAAGCTGCAATTACAGATGGAAATGTTTTAGGACAAGTCTCTCACATGTTTTTCACATTTATTGATTTTTGTGCATTCTTTGCAAAATAGCTCAAGCTCAGTAATATTGAATTTACCGTCCGTGAACATCAAATTTCAAATCTTGATATAGATTCTGAAAGGGGTGGGCTTTGACTCGATCATTCTAACACATTTAAATCTTTAATCTAAACTATTTCATTGTAGCTCTTGCTGTATGTTTAGGGTCATTTTCCTCCTGGAAGATGAAGCTGTATCAAAGCCTCATGTCTTCTGCAGACTGTAACAGGTTTTCTTCGACAGTTGTCCTGTATTAGGCTCCAACTATGTTCGCGTCATTTACGACTGGCTTCCCTATCGCTGCTGAAAAAAAAAGCATCAACATAGCATGATGCTGTCACCGCCATTTTCATATTCAGTGTGCTCAGGGTGGTGTGAAGCGTAATAAAGATGTGTGCTGGTTATTAATAGGGTCATAGCTGAGAGAAACTGTTCGTAAGCGGTTCCCTAGGTTCAGGAGTGGAGATTTTGATCTGCTAGACCGAGGACACTCAGACAAGTCTACCGTCATTAAAGGTACACCTTGGCTCAAATGTCTTACTACAGTCGGCGTAATTAACTAACTTTGCATCTTCGTTATTTTTGATCCTTGCGAAAGAATGGGAAGAACTTAAATTAACTATAAGCCTCTAAGAAAACCACTTCGTCACCCAGAAAGATGTCAAGTTCTGGGGGATAGAGTCATGAAGCTGCCTGAAAGATAAAAGAAAGGTAGTGTAACAAAAAGACACACACACACACACACACACACACATATATATATATATATATATATATATATATATATATATAAAAGGTAGGATGTGTGTGTGTGTGTGTGTGTATGACGAATGCACGGCCGCAATTTTCGACGGATTTGCACCAAAATTTACATGCACATGCTCCAAGTTAGTTTTCATGCTTCTATTATAGTTTTCATGTAGTTTGCGGTCATTTTCTACTGGCCAGAGTGAGAGCCTATAGCTGGCTGCCATGAATAGGCAGGAAGATTTTATTGGCCAGCGTGAGAGCCAACAGCTAACTGACACGAATGTTAACTAGAATGCTATCATACAAAAAAAAAATCGATATCTGCATAGCACTTTACTCCAATTGGCTCATTCGCTTGCTTAAACTCAACGTTGATTCTGATTCCACAGAACTGGATTGGATCTGAAAAAGTATTTGTTATTAACATTCTTTTTTCATTCGGTTTTTCCAGTTACGACTCCTTTTTAAAGCTGATCGTTTTGTGTTAATTTTGTTTTGTTCTTTTTTCGTAACAGATTTAATGTTTAGTATAGAGCTTAGAAAAAATTCGCAGTGTGAGATAGGCAAGAAGTAAGGCATGTAGCAACATCAGCACGGCAAAGGGCACTCCTTTAAAGGCAAGAAAGGGCAAAAATATTTTAAGTCAAATGATAGCGATTGCTGTATGAGTCGTACGATTTTTGAATCAAGCACGAGCAACGCCGGGCCATGCTGCCAGTACATGAATAAATCTATTTAAAAATATTTAAATATTGTCTTTGAAATTCATCTAGAAAACGCTGCGAAATTTAGTTTCCGATCCAATATTTTTACAACTGCACAAAATCCTTATGGTTTTGAAAATATCTAAGTATATTAATAATAGGAAAGACGGAATTCATTCAAATTGTTTGTTTAAAAATATCCACCTAGAAATTCGATTAGGAAACATTGCCTCAGCAACAATTTTCTTTCTTTTAAATAACATTATTTTAAAAATTTAATTTAATTTTTGAATGATTTCTTTCTTTTTTTTTTTACATAGACCCTAATAATTCACGCACGAGAACCGTTGTTTCAAAATAATATGTAAGCCTTAGATAAATTAAAAGAATTGCTAAACGAACTGAACAGCTCACAGTAGGATTTCAAATGGAGAAAATAAAAAATGCTCACTTTTAATATTTGGAGAAAGATTCTAACAATATGAGGAGCTAGAAGAAATCTAGGTATGTGTCTACTTAGGACAGGTGATAACAGGTAATAATAGAGAGCACAAAAACGAAATAAAACGACTTTTGTGAAACATTTAATCAAAACATTATTGCCAATGTGCTTCAGATACAAACTATATAATGATATACAGCTATGGAATATGGAAATTAATAAGCTACAAAACATTCTTAAAAACTAAAAAAAAAAGATCAGTGGAAAGAGAGACAGAAATGAATCCGATTAGAGAATAAAGTAGTAAATATCATTAGTAATATTTAAGCAACACAAATGGAGTGGGCGGGGCACAGCTTGAAGTAAAGATAAAAGATGCAGCAAAGGGTTGATTGATTGGTTTCCAGGGGATAGCAAACACAGTAGGCAAAGAACAGACAGAAGTTGGAGAGATGTAAGGGGTTTGCAGGTAATAAATTGACGATGAATAGTGCCGTTTTAAAAACGCCAGGGAAATGCTTTATACACACACACACACACACACACACACACACACACACACATATATATATAGTAAAGGTAACAAATTCGTTGGTATATAATCCAAGTGGATTCTAGTAATAGAAAATATTAAAACTGATTCACAAAAAGAGCTTATTGTATTTATTATTACAGAGTAAATAATTAATCTTACTTATTATAAAACGCAGATTGTTTGTTTGTGTGTGTGTGTGTGTGTGTGTGTGTGTGTGTGTGTGTGTGTGTGTGTGTGTGTCTGTACGTTTATATATTGGATCGGATTTCCTACATTTTTCAACCGATTTCAACAAAACTTCACAGAACTACGTAAAATTACCTTGCGGTGGTTCCGGCAGTGCCAAAAATGGGAAAAACACAATTGTTTTTGCACGAAATCATTTTGAAAACACGACTAAGAGGCATTAATGAAAGGGGGACAACTCATATCGAGTTATAATTATTAATATCGAGTTATCGAGTTATACTTATTATAAAACCCAGGTTGGTTGTTTGTGTGTGTGTGTTCGTTTATATATGGGATCGGATTTCCTACATTTTCCAACCGATTTCAACAAAACTTCACTTTTTTTTTGGCAGGTAGTGTTTCTTATTGTCTTGCACACTTTTTTTTTTATTTTTACATTCAGAATGCTTTAAAATTCCATTTACAAGACAATTGTTTATAATAAAATTCTATTCAATCGGTAGACTCATAACGATTGAAAACAATGTTATTGTTTGAGTTTGGGTTTGACCAATTCGTAAAAAAAAAAAAAAAAAAAACTAATTAAGACATGCGTGTCCGTCAACCTTAAACAATAATCTTTGTCAATTTTTATTTTTCAGTCTTTATGATGGTCGATACTTGATCTATCTCTTACTGTTACATCCCCGGGAAACGCCGGGCTCTACTGCTAGTAAACAATAAAATCCCAAATCCCGTCATATGGGGAGACAAAGATATCGATCATCTGTCTTATCAACCCTGGTGGGGACTGGGTTCGTATCAAAGATAGGAATTTAGTTGTGAAAGCTAAAAAAAAAAAAAAAAGAACAAATCAGTCGAAATCCAAGACAGAATTTATTTATTTTAATGTCAGACGAAACGCACTTTTTATTATTTTAATTTTAAATTAATATTTCATTTTTCATATAACCCCAATTTAATGTCATAAAGTTAATATTCGGGTTTAATTTTCTAAAACTTCTTCCTTTTAAGGTCAATACCTTCCACCCTCCCCTGACCCCTGTCTTGTGCCTTTCGCCTGACTGAAACATTGAAATGAATAAATTCTGTATTAGTTTTTCGATTGTTTTATTTTATTTTTTTTTTTTAGCCTTCACAGTTAAATTTCTATGTCTTTCATTCGAGCATGTTTCACCCCGGCGGTAAGGCTGTTTGTTGTCTCCTGGCTCCAGCCCTCGATGTAAATCGTGTCTCCATTGTGAGCGATCGTTGGCGACATATTTTTACCGCTTGATACCCATCGCCCTCATGTTACTTTTGCAGACGTCCTTGAAGCGAAGATGAGATCGCCCTTGTGTCATCTTGCCGGTGGCCTGTTTACCGCACAGAAGCCAATTCGGCTCTTCCACCAGTAGACTGTTGCTTCCCATGTTTTACCGTCGCGGTGGGGTGACGCAGGTGTGTCCTTCTCAAGGCGCAGGCCCGGGACAGGGTTTTATGAGAGATCGGCGTTTGCCCATGCTGTCCGTCTCCTCTCTCTCCACGCGACTGATGTTGAGCAAGAGTAAGATAGAACCCAACATAGCTTGTCGTCGGTGTTGTCGCAGGTGTTGATAGAACGAAGTTGAACATAACAAAGAACTGTCTTAGGGACTTAGAAAAAATTCGCAGTGTGAGATAGGCAAGAAGTAAGGCATGTAGCAACATCAGCACGGCAAAGGGCACTCCTTTAAAGGCAAGGAAGGGTAAAAATATTTTAAGTCATGGGATAGCGATTGCTGTATGAGTCGTACGATTTTTGAATCCAGCACGGGCAAAAATTTAAATCTGCATGGCACTTTACTCCAATTGGCTCATTCCCTTGAATCAACGTTGATTCTGATTCCGCAGAATTGGGTTGGGTGTGAAAAAGTATTTGTTGTTAACATTCTTTTTTCATTCTGTTTTTCCAGTTACGAGTCCTTTTTTAAAGCTGATCGTTTTGTGTTCATTTAGTTTAGTTCATTTTTCGTAACAAATTTAATGTTTAGTATAGAGCTTAGAAAAAATTCGCAGTGTGAGATAGGCAAGAAGTAAGGCATGCAGCTGCATCAGCACGGCAAAGGGCACTCCTTTAAAGGCAAGGAAGGGTAAAAGTCATGGGATAGCGATTGCTGTTTGAGTCGTACGATTTTTGAATCAAGCACGGGCAACGCTGGGCCATGCTGCTAGTATATTATAAAAATATTTAAAACAATTGACCTCATAGTCTCTAATAACCCTACAACAACAACTAAATCCCCTAGAAAAAAAAACAACAAAAAACAAAACAAAAGAACAATGTAGTGCATCAATTTACATGCCCGTTCAGAGATTGTATCTCTGATACTAATAATAAACCCACTAAATATATTGGTTTTACTACAACCACGCTCTCCCGACGACTTACCTGTCACCTTTCTGATCTTAGTTCTGTTAAACATTTCTTAGAAAAACATATCCATGTACATAATAAGGCAAATATTAGTTGATAACACAATAATAGTCACACATACACACAGTAAAAAGAACCTTCAGATATTGGAGGCCATCTACATTAAAACAAAGCAACCCACACTCAACAAAATTGCATTTCAAACTAGTCACAACACATTACGTTACATCTAACCGTTATAAATGCTTCTGATCGATAATATAAATGACTGCTTAAAAGAACATGAGTTAAAATCTATATACGGTTTACCAACAGATTGGTCGATCAACAGGTAGGTGTTCAAGCTGATTGTTTATCGTATGAGTAAAGAAATAAAACTGAACTGTTGAATGATTATATCGCATTTATCAGTCAAGGTAGTTATTGTTTTATTTAATTTAGAAATTAAAATCTGTACGTTACTTTAACTCGAACACTGACTGCCGGTTCCACTTCAGCAAATAAGAATCAATGAATAGATAAAACATCTCTTTCCCGGTAATAAAATTGTAGATATGCATGTTATTATATGTAGACAGACAAGCGTTTATAAAAGATTCTAGCAAAACTAAGCTAGTAAGCAAAGTAAATGAATATTTGATTTGATATTTGAGAAACCTGGTTGTTTTTTTTATCAATAAAAAACATTAATACGTTACTCAAAAATCGAAAACCAAATAGAGTAAGTAAAAATAAACAAAATAAAAAAATAAGTAAATAAATAAAAAACAAATAAATTAATCCAAATAAGTAAATAAATGAACAAATTAACAAATCGCCCCCGCGAAAATAACCGTTAGAACTAATAAAAATAAGCGTAAATAAGCAAAAACAAATAAAAATAATAAATCCAAATAAATAAATAAATAAATTAAAAACTGCCCCCGCCAAACAGAAAGACTGCGGCAATCAATCTAGACATTGAACGAATAAATAGCCCTAATTATCTTCCCAGACCAAGACTAACTATTAAATAAGTGACCTAAGCAAATCCGCCCCACCAATTTTTTTTACTACGTTAATAAAACTAAAAGAATAAATAATACAAAATGAAAATGAAAAACAAATAAATTAACCCAAAACAAATAAACATAAACAAACAAGCCACTCCCGCAAAAATAACCGCCAGAATAGATTACCCACAATACACCACTGACCCATATATATAAATAGTCTAGGAAAAATCCAACATTCGTTGCCTGACGATTGCGCCTAGGATAAAACAGCCTGTTGTTGTTGGTTATAATTTGTTACATTGGAATCGTAATCACAACCCAATTAATCAGACCTACAAATTCAAAAGCTTTTGACTTTGTAGGTCTGATGAATTGGATCGTGATTTCGATTCCAATGTAATAAATATAAATATAGGATATTAATGTTTGAGCCTTATATATATATATATATATATATATATATATATATATATATATATATATATATATATGTGTGTGTGTGTGTGTGTGTGTGTGTGTGTGTGTGTCATTTCACCCCAAGAAGGTGGGAATACTACTAGTACGCAGGGGGTTGGTTACAGAGAGAGACAAAGTGAGGAGAAAATAGGGAGATTGAGGAAAAGGATAAAGATAGAGGGAATTCAAGAAGATGAAAGATGGTGATTGACGTTATATTTAAATTTTTGAAGATTGTAGTTATCAGGGAAGCACGTAATCGGAAGGGAGTTCCACAGGCTGGAAGTGATGGAAAAGAAATTGTTGGAGTGGAAATGGCAGATGCATTTAGATTCTCAGTTGACGTTATTTCTTATTAGTATAATATTCATTATATTTAAGCGGGTTTTGACATTAAACTACGGAACGCCATCAAAGCAAATTTGGGATCAATTTCTTTATTTAAGAAAGTTTGGTTTGAATGTGGATTTCAAGATTAAAAGAAATACAAATTCGATTCCTACCGGGACTTGTATTTCCATTATTAAGAATTTCTGTCTCTCAGCTGGTAGACATTAATTTCAATGAAACAAAGACAAACCAAACAGTGATGCCTACCAAAACACTTACTGAATATAATGTTAATAGTGGTAATAATAATAATAATAGTAGTAGTAGTTGTACTACTACTAATAATTTATATATATATATATATATATATATATATATATATATATATGTGCGATAATCCAAGTGTTTTTTAAAATTTGATCTATTTATGCTTGTTTGTGTTTGATTATGTTTGGTGGTGGGAGGGGCGATCCATATTGCCTGATGATCGCAAAAGCGTGAAAAGCCGGTCCATAAACTCATATCTATACAACAGAATATGTTAGCTCTATTACTGATATTAAGCAGTTTCCAATAAGTGCTGCGCATACAATATATATATATATATATATATATATATATATATATATATTTTAATATTAGAGGTATTGTTTTATTATAATCTCTTATAGTAAAAATAATAATGATATATCGCTCTACTTTGTAATGAGCACTGTTTTAAAAATAAATGTTACGGACAGTGGAATTTTACTCTGTTCTTTATCTCATTTGTGTGTGTATATATATATATATATATATATATATATATATATTATATTTACTTTTACCCTGTATTGAGCACTCTTTTAAGAATAGCATTTTTGGTTATTGGAATTTATTCCGTATGGACCAATCCTATACTTGCATATATATATATATATATATATATATATATATATATATATATATATATATATATATAATGAAGAAAGATATATAATCCGCTGTTCTTATTAATATTTTATTTTTATCAAACAGTACTCAATGTAAAACTACAGATCATAAAACTATAAATATACTAATTTTTAAATTAGTAAATTTATAATATATATATATATATATATATATATATATATATATATATGTGTGTGTGTGTGTGTGTGTAACACATTAAATAATAAGTAAAATAGAGAACGACATTCACTGACGATATATTAATAGCATTGTGAATAAAATCCAATAGTGGTTAACTCACAGACTTTGAATCTGAAATGTTAAGCAAATTTTGATCTTATTATAGACGTAAAACGTAAATCAGGGTCCCTTTTCCATATTTTCAAATATTTATTTTAGTCAACGTAGATTGATGTAGAGAAACGATATCTATCTATCTATCTATCTAATTCCAGTCTATTTACATCTATCTATCTATCTATCTATCTATTCCAGTCTTTTTACATCTATCTATGTATCTATCTATTCCAGTCTTTTTACATCTATCTATCTATCTATCTATCTATCTATCTATATCTATCTATCTATTCAAATGCTTATTTAATTATTTGTACATGAACACACACCTTCTTTCAGCCTTTCATTAGATATTTAATTTATATTTGCTCATTTTTCTCAATTCTACGTCGTTCACTATGTATGCGTCTATTTATTTCCAGATATTTCCCGCCCAACACTATGATTACATGCACAGAAATTAATATACGGACACATCAAGCTTTACTTTCCTAAATCTTCCGCATCCAGCTGCCATCTTTCTGAAATCAGACATCTGCGACATCAGCCTTCGCCGTAGATATATTCATCAAATCTGCGCTGGGGTGATGTAGTCGCTAAGTGTCACCCATCGTCCTATAGACTGATTGACTGCCACACTATCCTCATCCATCAGGCGGCCTTCCGCAGGTGCCTGACAAATGTCACAATCCATTAGGATGGCTATAGATCACTTTGCAGTTTGTCCAGTGAACTACTTTGTCAGGAAGTCATTGTAGAATGTGAACTGGGTTGTATAGTTATGATGGCCGCTGTTATTCGTTATGATTTTAGTGATGGTCTGATAAAGTTAGTATGGATTGGGATCTGAAACATAGTTGAGGTTGGTCTATCTATAAAGAATATTATAATGCAAATAATAACACAACCGTTGAAAGAGTTTATGAATTTTCCGGTGGTGTTCTTTGTCTATGATCTCAACGTGATCCCACATAGGGCAGTGATCTCCCTTCTCTCTCCATACGTGGTCAGCCACGCCTGATTTTTCCACTTCCTCTAGTGTTACAGCTTTCTGGTGTTCTGGAAGCCTTACCTTAAGTGGGGTGGCCTGTCTCCCCTTTATATTTCTTTCCGAAGCTGCACGGGATAGCGTACACACAGTCTTTAGTGATGTTCTCCTCTATGGGGGGGGGGTCTTACTCGGGAGAGATATCTGCGAAGTGTCGTCAAGCTTTTGAAGGTTGTTCTGATGTTATATAGACTGCAGATCCTTTGTATTTTCTCTGATAACCCCTTCACATAAGGTAGGCTGATTCTTTTCTGAGTGTTGTTTTACTTCTCTTGTACCCGCCTACCCCAGTTTTTGGGGGCTTCTGCCATGTACCCAGGGTAGTTCTTACGTTGAGTGTGAGTTCAATACTTCGCTAAGGCATTGGAAAACTTTCAGAGGGAAATTAACAGGAGATAACTGATAACTGACATCCATTAAAACATGGCACGTGGAACTAGAACAGTCTACCCCAGTGAGCGAAATAAAGGGTTCAGTTTGACATTCCAACCACCTGAAGAAGGCCGGAGTGTACAACGGCCGAAACGTTGTAATAAATATGGCGACAAAGATGAGGACAATAGTCCGATTAATATATATATATATATATATATATATATATATATATATATATATATATATATATATATCATGAAATGGATTACGTCCGACAATTATTTAATATATTTTCGGTTTATATGTTATTTTTATACATACAATTTCTTTAAGAAAACGCTCTTTTTTTTTTAATTAAACAGTATTAATTACATTTACCTTCCTGAATGTTCGAGAAATTTCGTAGAAAATATGCGTTCTCTGACAGGAATCGAACCTGTATTCTTGTACGAAAACCGTCATTTGATCTGACGTGCTATACCATTTAGCTACAGAGAAGCGCCTGGTTAGCAAAATCGAAATTACTGTTTATAAATACACAAACTTCCACGATTTTTCTCCGCCGATCATATCTACTCACGAAACGTATCTTAATGTAAACAATGACAACATGTAATGAAATGGATTAAGTCCGCTTATTATTTAATATATTTTCTGTTAATACGTTATTTTTATTGACACAATTTATTTAAGTAAATTCCGGTCGGAAAATGCCCATTCTCTACGAAGTTTCTTGAATATTCAGGCCGGTAAATGCAATTAATACTGTTAAATTAAAAGCAGAGTTTTCGCTTAAATAAATTGTATCTATAAAATAATATATAAACAGTATATATATATATATATATATATATATATATATATATATATATATATATATATATATATATATATATATATATATATCAATTTCCTACCTTGACATCAACCGTTCGAGGGTGAAACCAACGTAGTAGAATCAGCTGATCTCCATATTTTCTATACTATATATATATATATATATATATATATATATATATATATATATATATATATATATATACACCGTTTGTTTATTCGTGTGGATAGTCATAAAACATTGAAATCAAGTAAATACGGTTTTATCACGTACACATAGCAGTATGTGTCTCATATCGATTCTTGCTTAACGGAGATAACCGATTTGCATATTCAGATATTAAATATCAGTTTTTGAAAAATAATTGTGATATGTTATTTAATAATTGTGATATGCTATTTAATGATTGTAATATGTTATTTAATAATGTAATTGTTACTTTTACAAATAAGCTATTGTTCTGTTGATGACGTTTATTACTAAATTACTTATCAATTAAAATAAAGCAATTTTGTCCCTGAAGGTGGCAAACACCTTAGAATTTATATCCCACTTTGTGAGAAAAAGGAACTAAGTCATGTATAATAGTAATAAATGTTGAAATACATTGAAAATGTAATTATATCTTTATAATACATGATATTTTAATATTATATCTTTATAATACATGATATTTTTCAATATTATGAATTATGAGTTTGTAGCATGCCGTATATAAAATAAACAACTACAAAAAACATCTTTTGAACTGCTTTAATTATAAGTTCACTAAAATCATTATATGACAAATCTGTATCCATCTAAAAAATGTTTAAAAAAATGGCAAACAGAACTTCTTGCAGAGCAGAGGAAAGGAAAGAAATTTGGCCCGTACAATGTTTGGTATCATTGTTAGTCTGAAATAGATATATAATAATAATATATAATAGAAGCGATCAAAAGATTGAACTGAATTTGTCGTGAGACTCTTAGCAAAAATTCAAAATATATATTCAAATAAATTAGTTTAAGATAAAACGTAGTTGATTCTGAATAATAGTGAAAACATTCTGTATCTGTCTTCATGTTAAAAAAAGAGTGAAAAGAAAAATGTTAAAACGTAGCGGGTCTTGAATTTCAGTATTACAAATTCTTTTAAATTTGAATAGCAACATTGCTATTTCTAAAGAAACATAATTTTCGTTTCTAATTTTTTTCTAGTCCATCTGCATTTTTAAAAATTTATTTTAGGCTTCCAAATCGTCCGCATAAAACGATAAAAATTCATGTTTGTCGGTAGCCACGGTACAAGAGTACAATACTAACCTGGTATCTGCCAGAAATGTTACAAGTTGAAAATATGAAGGTTTTAGCAAAAGACGATGCTTGATTTAGACATTTCGAAAGTAAACATTAATTTTTCCTTTTAAATCAAATGCTTGACTCAAATATCTTACAATCATTGACGGAATTTTATTTGAACAAGCGTAGAAATATGTATTTCTATAAAAGCAAAATAAAGGAAGTATAGAAGGAGTTTTCTCTTTACTATTCATGTTCTTAAGACCAAATCTAAAAAAATGTAAACTTGTGGCATTATAATCCTACATCGGTACATGTCCGGAACCTTTAAGATTTATATAACTATATATGAAATTGGTCTGTAATGTATTTTTCTTAATGGAAAATTTGACTCTTTAAAACTAATCTTGAAGTTATCTTATACAGTTTCATTGAACCGATAAAATCAATATCACGTTGAATTTTAGGGGAATAAAATTTTATGCATCACAATTAAGATTTCCAAAACAAGAATAATGGGTGATTTTCCACGTAATAGTTTTATATTTTGTTGTATCTCATTTAAGCATTAGCAAATTATTAACAATCTCAACACCTTAATAAATTTCTCGCGAATAGTAATATATGATATTGTTTTAAAGGACGTCTTGCTATATATATATATATATATATATATATATATATATATATATATATATATATGTATAGTTAAGTTATGAAAATTTGGTAAACCGAATTGGTAAATCAAAGGAGGATGATGATCCGAAATCATTTAAAAAGGATTTTGGTGAAATAAATTATTATAATGGTATCTTAAAGTGGTCTGCTTTTCATTAAATATATATATATATATATATATATATATATATATATATATATATATATATATATTTTTTTTTTTTTTTTTGAACAATAAAAAATATTAAAAAATTAAAATCTTTAGACACACTGGGTTGTAGATCAATATTCTTTCGTTTTTTTATTATTATTTCATTTAGATTCCTTATATATATATATATATATATATATATATATATATATATAAGTCAACAACAAGAGACGACAGTCTGTTTCATGCTAGATGCAATCGGTGGCCTGACGATTGCATCTAGCATGAAACAGAACTGTCATAAGTTTGACTTCAATATTCACTTTTATATTTACACACGCTCTATCTCTGATATTGAGCACTTTATCCCATAAATATAGCAAACCTTTATATTTCTTCATATATATATATATATATATATATATATATATATATATATATATATCATTGTAATATTTTTTATGTGGTGGAGATTTGTTTCTTTTTACGTTGAAAACATAAGTTATTTGTTTTCTACAATAAGTTTTAGTTCAGAATTTAAGATATTAGTAGAAAGGTATATAAAAGTATGGAATGTTAATATAACTATATAAACGAATTTTGACCATTTGTCAGACTATAACTAAGTATGGATGTAAATCAGTTTATCTGATACTATTACTAGTATTATACACGTGTAAAACATTTTAAGAATCATAATCTAAGATAGATTGTTAGGAAGGTATATAAAAGGGTAGAAAATATATTACAAGAGGTGAGTTATACTTTTAAACGTTTAGAGTTATAAATTTGAAAGTTTAGTAAGATTGTAATGTTAGACATTTGATATACCAACAAAAAACGGTTGTTTCAAATCTTTGATTTAATAACTGACTGTTGTTCAAAAGCTTAATAATACACATTTTTTTCTGCAAACATATAAAACAAGGTTCGTTCAAAGATTTGCAAGTTCTGACTTGCTTTAGGATTTCCATTTAACTTTAGGTGTTTTGTTTTCCTCCTTCAGTTTCCAAAAATATTTAGAAAGTGATGCCATATTGCGTTTGCTTATATTAGTAAAAATGGATATGTGATTGTAATATCGATCCTTAAAAGATCTTCTAGTGGATCTAACATACAATTTAATATCCTTGGGGTTCTCATTTGATGAGACGAAACACATATATACAATGGATTTCGTTAGGCACTTGTTTGATAATGGACATTGATCGGAGATTCTACAGTTACATAGTTCGGTTACATGGGGTATATTAGAATTTAAAATGTTTCACTTTTTTTTCAAACAAATAGAAAAAAGGAAGTGACATTCCAGGTGCGGCCTGATTACAAACAGAATTGTTCATAACCATTTTTGGTTCTCACCAGACGAGATGCAACTAAATGCATCCAAACAAGGTTGCATCTTTGTAGTGAGTAAGTTGTTTTTACCTATATGAAAAATTATAATATACATATATATATATATATATATATATATATATATATATATATATTACATGAATCATTGATACAAAAAACAAATATAGAGGTTAATGATTTAAATGCATTCTATATTTGTTTTTCGTATGAATGATTCATGTAATTATAAGTTGAACAGCACCTATAATCGAAATATATATATATATATATATATATATATATATATATATATATATATATATATATATATATATATAGACAGACAGGCACATATGTATATATTTCACATAATAATTCATCAAATCCTCAAAAGAATGCAGAAAGCACTGGACGGCATTTCATCCTTTTTGGGACTCATCAGCGGTTCGAATCCACTACAGAGGTTGTGCCCCAACCCCGTCTCCGGACCCTCTTTGAAATATTCTTATCTAAGTACACTGAGTGATGTAGTTTCAGAATATATAGTTATTGTGGTATATCTCCAAAACCTTAAGAGGAGTTCGATAACAGACAGGCTACAACTTTATATAAATATTCTATAGATTCGTACCACGTACAAATGTCACCTGTGGCCGCTCAGTTAATTACTCTAGACATGGGGGAAAATTCAAATGCGTGCTCATAATTTTGTCCGGATTAAAAGAAGTAACGAACGATCAGTTTCAAAAAATCACTATCCACTTCTACCACCCAAAACACTGGTATTTTAGTCTTTTATCAGTAAAATTTTTGATGTTCTGATTATAACTGCGTGCAAACTCTTTATTCAAATTACTAATTATGCGTCGTACTTGTAACCTCTACGATCGCATTATACACACTTGTGCAAATTAATTGAAACAAAACGAATAATTCTGTTTTTTATTTACTTTTTTCGTATTTTTCCAATGAAACAAAACATAACCCTGTACACATATTAGTACTTCGTATGACCATTCCATGACGTTGTTTCTTGCAGATTGACCACACATTCTCAATTGGATTTAATCAGGAAACTTTCCGGGCTAGTCTATAGTATTTTGATTTAAGATAAGGCTTGCCAGTATGTTCGTGCAGCGTTACAATTTTCGTACGCTTTCTTGGAGTAACGTCCATTGCAGACAATGGCCGTAGGACAACTAATCGACAGTCGAGAAAATGGTGCCAGGGCATGAAAAAATCTGATGCTATCACGGATGATGCAATATTTTTCAAGGCCAAACAAATTTCATCATACACCCAAAAATAGGTTCATATTACTGCACACCACTGCAAATAACCTAATGGGAGGAAAAAATAGAAATCGATTACACCCTGCCACTTCATTGCAAGAGCTGCAATGAAATAGTTTAGATTAAAGATTTAAATGTGTTAGAATGATCGAGTCAAAGCCCAGCCCTTTGAGAATCTATATCAAGATTTGAA